>LBNU01036423.1:3569-44992 GCA_014162995.1 Artemisia annua | reverse complement strand
TTTTTATTATTTTTTATTTTTTTTTATATATTTTTATTTATTATAAAGGTATGAAACAGAAAGTAACAAAACATATAAAGTTTGACAAGAAATACGGAACAGAAATTGATAAAAAAGCAAAAAATACGGAACATAAATTGATAAAAAAATAAATTACAAAACATAAAGGTGAATACGGGGTATGCATAACAACTCCCTTTTTAAAAACCATGATAAAACATAATCGCATATACAATATATGGGTAGATTTGTATAGCTTCCGTATAAGAATAGAGGTGAACAGAAAAACCGAAAACCATCCGATCAGAAAAAAAAATTGAAAACCGTTAGGGAAACTGGTTTAAACCGAATCTATCCAACCTTTAGCTGTCAACCGGTTTAAGAACGGTTTAAACCGACTGGTTATGTGTCAAATTGGTTTAAACATAACCGGTTCTAGGTCATGGATCCGCCTTTTCTCTCACAAAACCGGGTTTTGGGTCAAACAAATTTTGACTCGAACAAAAACCGTTCGGTTTTTGCTCAAAACGAAATAATTTTTTATCAGTTTATGAAATTAGCCTTTAGACTAACTGCATGTAACAATATATGAGTTGAGATCAATATAAATCTCATATTTTTCATAAATACAATAAATTAATCGTAGTTAGAGGTGACAATTTGTGCCCGAAATGAAAAAAATGGGCTAATTTTGGCTACTTTGTAAAAGACTTGGGCACATTTAGCCCCCTCCTTTTTTTGAAATGGGCATATTTAGCCCATTGAAAAGTTAAATGGGCACTAACGGGCACATATTTTCTCTTAATTGATGAACATTATAATCGTTTTTAAAGAAAAATTTATATATGTAATATATTTAATTTTTTAAATATAAATGAAGTATTGCTTTTAAAGAATTTATTTCGTCATTTTTAGTCTTTTATAAAGCGATTTGTATAACATGTGCCCGTTTGGCCCGTGCCCGTTTAGCCCGTGTCCATTCTAGCCCGTGCCCGTTCTAGCCTGCGCCCGTGCCCGCCCGGCCCGCCCGTTTTGACACCTCTAATCGTAGTCATTCATTTTTTTTTTATCAAAATTAATAAAATGAGTAATTTCAAAAATGACCAAGTTGCCCAATCGCTGGAGCTTTTGATCTTGGATTTGAAAATTATTGTTTTGACCAGTTGCAAAGGTTGCCCAACATGTGTCGCCCCCCATGGGACGCCACGTGTCCAAAGTTGCCCAAAATTTGGCAGCGTTGCCCAAAATTTGTCCAAAGTTGCCCAAAATTTGTCACTTGTCGTCCCCCCGTTAAAGGTTGCGTTGGGCAACTTTTGCAACTGGTCAAAACAAGAATTTTCAAATCCAAGGTCAAAAAGCCCCAGCGATTGGGCAACTTGGTCATTTTTGGAATTATCCCATTAATAAAAAAACCATTTTCCGCATTTTTTTTAAACAACATATCTTGCAAACGGTAAATCTTCAAGCTACAAAAATTACACCATCATGACTTCTTAATACGAACTAATTTTTAGATGATTCAAGTGTCCATGGAAATAGGAAAGATATATCTACAACTTTCTTTTTATGAGCTAAACCTGAAAATCGACGGAGAAAATGCAATTTCGCGACCTTTGCGGCGTAGAGGGATCTTTTCCTCTACGGCATAAAGAAGATACATGTCCGGTTTTTGATTAAAACCCTATAAAAATAAACCCAAACTCGACTAGAAAGTGATTCCAGCTCGCTCAAACAATTTCCACAAGTTCATTTTTTAATTATTTTTTTATTTTTTTTCAAGGTGAAATCATCAAGAGAAGAACACCATCTATCATAGTCATCAGCTTAATCCGGCTTGCATATCAAAACAATATGACTTTGATTATCCTACAAGTGTTATTTATTGTTGTTGATTCAAACATGATTTTAGGCTAGCCATTTTATGTGTTAGCCTTATGCACTTATAATTCATATGACATGATTTTATTGTTTATTGCTTGATTGAATTGGATATCCTATATGTTTGTTCCTCGATCCATGTGTTTTGGTATTTGTTATGATTGACTAGTTGTTAATGATTTGGTAATTAAGTCATGAGCTGAAAGCTAAGTTGTTAGATTGGCTAATGGATAATAAAGCCTTCTTAGTTGCTAGTGGTATTATAGTTAGCCTAACTTAGATGATTTTAACATATTAAAAAGTGCAAGATAACGAATGTAGGTGAATGCTTATAGGAGTTATATGTTAAGAATTGTGATAATTTCATATTTACCCAATTAAAAAAAATTAAATTTGGTACACCTCAATTAGGGTTTTTTCTCTCCCCTTGGGAGAGAAAAAGGAGGTATCGGCCACCATCAAATCGTTAATCGTTCATTCCATATAACTCAATTCCTCTTGTTCATTACTCCAAGATCTATCATCTATGATCGTTCTTAGAGGTTTAAACATTTGCGTTTGAGTTTTCTTGAGGATTTTATAGGATTATGGTCGGAATGCTTTATTTATTGACACCCTCTTTATCTTGTGGCTGATTTGTTTGGTGGGACGACACGTCTTGCTGTTATTGGAACCCTATCAATTTTTGTTTTAGGGATTTGGATTGATTGATATGTTTGATAAATTTATCCAATCATGTTTTCGAATCTTGTTTCTTATAGATTCGATTAGAGGCGCGGCTTGTTTCAGCCGCTGTTATTATCAAGACCCTTACTGCTGTTAGGTTTTCATGCGTATGAGCCCTAGATCGTTATGATTTAGGGTTTTGATCGTTTGTTTTACCTTAGATCTATTGGATCGACTCGATTGGTTCGTGAGTTGCTGGAGGGGTGAGGTCTGATCATCCATACTCTAGGCCTTGGTTTGTGCATGTGTTTGGATGTATGGAATGCATATTACAAATCTTCTACAGGTATTGCCTCTTTGTTCATGTTTATGGAAGTTAGCCGCGAAGGCTATTTGAAATTGGCTTCAACGTCGGATTTCAGACTCAAGTGAACCAGAGCAATTGGCTGGCCTATTCATACCAGCTATGGGGATGGAGTGGCTATTCGATTGGTGAGTTCCTAGCCTGCTATTGGCTGTCTAGAAAGTTGGTTGTTGCTTTCTTTGTTAGTAATAAGAATGGTTGTGTCATTCTTTATTAGTGGTTTGGTTAGTAGCTTGTTGTAAGCTTGTGCATGAGTTTGGTTTTTCATTCTCATACCGTTTGGTTTATTGCACTATAGTGCACTCTTATCGCCCATGTAACGTGCTGGGTTGTAGGACTTCACCTACACCTTTTGTACTTCAACAATTTTTGGTGTAATACATTTACCGGGAAAACCCTTTACCAAAAAAAATAATAATAATAAATAAATAAATAAATAAAATAAAATAACAAATAAAATAAAATAAAATTACATGTTTCTCAAAATATAAGTTTCAATACACAAATACAATTGGCTTTAAAACATGTATTAAAAAAAAAATGAAATTTTGATATTTTGGTTAAATAAATATGGAATTGACCTTTAAGAGTTTAACATCAACAAATCATATAGGATAATTGGCGTACGCGTATCTAATGATTGAGATTTAGTTAAGTTGTTAACCTGGGTCAAAGTAGTAGTTAACTAGAAATCACAGGCATATTATTAACTTTGATATGTTAGTATTAGGTCAATTCTTTTCATTTCACAATTATTCGGATTAAACTTGATCAAAATTAGTGTAAACAAAAACAAACAAATAATCAGACGACCTATTATTGTTACTAGACGAATACAACAGATAATTGTACTTGTGAAATTGTTTTTTTGGTGTGACCCTTGATACAACATTTACAAGTTCAATTTTATAGTTATTGCGAGGAAAAAAAAAGGAAGTCTATAGTAAAAAATAATTAAAGAGATAATTTAAGCAAAAACGTATTACTCAATTTTAAGTCATTTTGAGTTTAAAAAATGAAATATACTTTTTACAGTAGCAGAGATATTAAAAACAAAATACTTAAAAAGTTGGTAGAGCTGGCAATTTCGACACGAAACACGAAAACACGACACGACACGACACGAAATTAACAGGTTTCGTGTTTGGCTTATCGTGTTTCGTGTCGTGTTCGTGTTTGTGTAAGATGACACGATAAGATAACGTGTCGTGTTCGTGTCAAGACCTCGTGTAACCTGTTAAGACACGATAAGACACGATAAGACCTGTTAAGACCTGTTAAAACCCGTTAAAACCTGTTAAGACCTGTTAAAGACCTGTTAAGACCTGTTAAAACCTGTTAAGACCTGTTAAAGACCTGTTAAGACCTGTTAAGATTTCGTGTTTTAGCGTGTCAAGACATGTTAAGACCTCTTATCGTGTCTTATCGTGTCGTGTTCGTGTGACCTGTAAATTTTCGTGTTCGTGTTCGTGTTTTAAGATCTGACACGATTAGCTTATCGTGTCGTGTTCGTGTTAGGGCTTAACAGATCCGTGTCTTATCGTGTTCGTGTCGTGTCGTGTCGTGTCGAACCTGTTATGCCAGCTCTAAAAGTTGGGTGGGAAATTAAAATAGTTTCTAAATTAGGCAACAGTCGATAATTAATTAATAAGGTAATTTTATTTATTTATTTTTAAGCAGTCTCAATATTTTAGGGATGCAATGGGGGTCCACCTATTTTTGGTCAAACAGTACAACCCGTGAAGCATACCGTATAACCGGCAAAAGCATCAATCATAGAGAGAGTGTGGCTTAGGGAGGGTGTGGCTAACTCACCCCATATTTTATTGTGACAGTAACAAAACAGAATCAGTAGGACTAGTTGGGAATTCATTCTTGGTTAACACGAAAAGCAATGAAAATACCCAAAACCATCCCACACAATAAATAAAAACCCATAAAAACTAAAATCAGGGTTTTTGTTTTTTGATGCATAAAATAAAAAAATAGATGGCTTTGAACAGAATTTCCATGCTTTTTTCCCTTGGCAAGAAGTCTGCTCAACTTCTTTTTTCTTGTTCAACTAGAAGGTAATTTTTATTATATTCTTGTTATTATTGTTTGTTTGTGTTTATATGAGGGTATGGTGGGTTTCTTGAGAGGAATGGCTATGGGTATTGGTTATTTAGAAATGGGGTTGTAAACCCATTAATCTTGGTGGGTTTTGAGAATGCCTAGTTTATTTGAGGGTATGATTCCCATTTTCAAATACCAAACCCACAAACCAAACAATTACGATGGGAATGAAACCCATAAATGTAGGCATATTATATACCCACCAAGGGTGGTCTTTTTACAAACCCATTACCATTTCCAAACACACCCTTATTTTTGTTTGACTGTTGTATGCTACAAAATTTTAAATTTTGTCTGAGCGGCATTTTGGTAACGGTGCGGCGTACTTTTCCTTAAGTTTCGTTATGGTATGTATTGATATGTGTAGTAATTTTTGTTCGGGTGTATGGAACAAACTTTAAACTTGGTCTCGATAAAATATTTCTTGCAAGTGTATTTTGGGTCAAGTTCTCATTATTTGTGGTTGAACTATGTGAATTTGGCAAATTGCTTTCAATTTTCGTAAATGAATTTGTGTATTTGTTTAGAGTCGTTTACCTGTTGTTTAGAGTCATTGTGATCAAAATCATCATAGATCGTTGTTTAGAGTAGTTAAATTGAAAAAAATTGTTACATGGAATTCGTAATAAGGGTGAATTTGTTTGACTAATGGGTAGGTATGTCACACCGAGGACGTTTCATTCATCAAGCTACACGAGCTCAGCAAAAAAGAGTAGCGCCCCTTTGTTAACGACATCACAGAAACTAATGGGTAGGTATGTCACACCGGGTAGGTCTGGCCCTCAGAGGACGTTTCATTCATCAAGCTACATGAGATCAGCAAAAAAGAGTAGCACCCCTTTGTTGACGACAGCACAGAAACTATCTGCTCCTCCTCTACGGCGACTTAGAAATTTTTTGATTGTATGTTGTTTTTTGCAAATAACATAATGTTGTGACTATTTAGATTGAGAGTTGCCTGATTTTGCTACTATTGATGTCTGTTGTCTTATGTTATGTAGCCGACTGCTGTCTTTGGTGGAATTGGTGCGGGGCTTCTTTTTATGCATTTCAATGACGAGAAGAGAGCTATTCGCCAAGGTCAGTTCCTTTTGATGCTTTCAAAAGGACTATGTTATTACACACACTTACTAGATCAATTTCTTTATGAGAGGACTATAAAAGGATTCTGGTATGTCCTGTTACATAGCCAATTACAATCGTGTATATACATGAATTATCATCTTAAACATTGAACTTTGAAATGAGTCTTGCAATTTGATTTATACTAGACGAGTACCCGTGCATAGCAACGGGATTTTATAGCGACACATAGTTTATTGATAAAAAAAGTTTATAGGTTATAAACGAAAAACAATAAAAGTTTGAAGATTTGGAAATTTAACATAATGTTTTGAAACCTGGTTCAACCCGGGTGGTTCAACCGGTTGAACCGTTCCAAGCAAAAAATGGATCGATTTAAACCGGGTCAACTTGCTAGGTTGGGTCGAAAACGGTTCAAATTAAACTGGTTCAACCCGTCCGGGTTTGAAGTGTCCCGGGTCAACCCGGTTTTTGTTTTAATTGATTGTATTTAATTTGATAGATATGTTTTTAATTGGCTGTACAATGTGAATAAATTATTGTACTTAAAAGAATGGATAATGTTTTGAAACCCGATTCGACCCGGGTGGTTCAACCGGTTGAACCGTTCCGGTCGAAAAATGGGTCGATTTAAACCGGGTCAACTTGCTAGGTTGGATCGGAAATGGGTCAAATTAAACCCGGTTAACCCGCCGGGTTTGAAGCATCCCGGGTCAACCCGGTTTGTGTTTTAATTGGTTGTACAATGTGAATAAATCATTGTACTTTTAAGTAATGGATAATGTTTTGAAACCCGGTTCGACCCGGGTGGTTCAACCGGTTGAACCATTTCGGTCGAAAAATGGGTCGATTTAAACCGGGTAACTTGCTAGGTTGGGTCGGAAATGGGTCAAATTAAACCGGGTCAACCCGCTCGGGTTTGAAGCGTCCCGGGTCAACCCGGTTTGTATTTTAATTGGTTGTACAATGTGAATAAATCATTGTACTTTTAAGTAATGGGGTGTTTTAATAAGAGTATTAATTACATTTCACTTTTCTCTCTCATTTGACTATTGTTGAAAACTCAACATTTCACTTTTACCATTTTTCCATTATAGATAGTATAGATATGTAGTATAGATAGATGTGCTAAATGGATCAGAATTTGACAGTAAGCGTATTGTTGTAACTTACATTTTTATACTAATTTTCATGTTGTTAACAACTGAATGCCACCAGGCCGCTATGATTGGCTTACTTCTTCATATTATTTTGATTTTTTAGGGTTCGAATAATCATTTTGGTACCCAATCCCAATCCAACAAATCTGATTATCATAGGGTAATATATGAGTACATAAATACCCTTTGTATTAGATGTATACCACGAGGAGAAGAAGCCACTTTGGCGCTATATAGTTTATTTAATCCAATATTTAACCTGAACGTGTGTAGCTGAAATATCCAGCTGAGTTATTTCAGCAGTGTCTTTATGTGCTTCTACTTGTTACTGAATTCCTGTCAAGAACGTATTAAATAATTATTTGTTTTATGTATGCTACTGGATTCTTTATGTGAACATATTGTTCTAATTATCCTCGATTCACACAATCAGGACAGTGTAAAAACGATGGATGCAGTTCAAGAAATGGTCCGGTAATTGGTGGGCCTTTCAAGTTGATTGATTCAAATGGTAATTTGGCTACAGAAAAGGACCTCAAAGGAAACTGGATACTTCTGTACTTTGGTTATACTTCATCACCTGATGTCGGCCCTTCAGAACTTCAGAAATTGACAAAGGCTATCAAGACATTAGCTTCCTCTGATTTAAAAAGGAACATTAAGGTTCAACCTGTTTTTGTTACACTTGATCCACAACGTGATACACCGTCTCATCTCCGTGCTTATCTCAAAGGTCAGTTCTAATTAGAGCTGTCAGATGGTGGGTTTGTAACGGGTTGAAAGTAACCCTGTGAAGCAGAATTTTGGGTTGGATCGGGTCGGGTTGATCCACCAACACTTTTCTGTCCAAACACTTTATAAGGTGGTGTTTGTATTTGTATTAACATTTTGAAACTGGTTATCAGTTTTATATAATTGGATGCAATCAGTTTGCTTTATTTTGTTTCAAACCAGACACCATTCCTTTTCTATAACAAAAATGTCGTTTTTGGTCATTTTATTAAATGTCACAGTTACTCTTTAACTGAATAATCGAATGTTTTTAATTAAAACCATTTCGGAGATAGTATGCATTGTAAACAAAATATAGGCAATTTTTGACACGTTGGACCCATTCCTTTTTTTTTTTTTTTTTTTTTTTTTAAATCTGGAAATGCTCTACTAACCGGAGATAAAACATCACTCAGATCGTTCTGTTCATAAGTGAATGCATCCAAATTGGCACCTCTATTCGTCATTTTTATAGGTTTAGGTTTTTATTATGCAAATTTGATCAACGATTTTATACCTTACATGAGTCTTGTCTTATCACTTTTTCTTTCAACATGGGATGCAGAATTTGATGAGGGCATAATTGGTCTAACTGGACCGGTTTCTGCTGTGAGAGAAATGGCACATGAGTACAGAGTTTTCTTTAAGAAGGTTGAAGAAGATGGGGATGATTATCTTGTCGAATCTTCACACAACATGTAAGCTACAACTTTCAAATATTTCATTTTTATACTTCATTTATTCATTATATCGAAATCCGCTGTTGTTTTTAAATAGAAAAATGACAACAAGAGGGGTTAGATTAGTAATGTTATATCAACTATATAATTAGTTTCTGTTGGAACTACGGTGGTACTGATGATAGAAAATATAATTATTCGACCCCTAAATGATAGTACAAATGGTTAAGGCCATTGACCATGACTGAATGAATCATAAGGAGAGACATAACATATCTTACTTCGGCAAATAAGTTGATAAAGGTCAAGCTGTATACAAACATGGTTCTAACTTGTTAAGCTGTGTGTGTAATGTGTGACAGGTACCTAATGAATCCAAATATGGAAATTGTCAGAACCTTTGGCCTCGAGTATAATGCAGAGCAACTAACAGAAGAGATTCGCAAAGAATTGCAAAAGATTACTTCACATTAACACATACTTGTTACTGATAATAGAAGCATCGGTTACTGTTTTGATAAGAGCTCTAGGTTTGATTTTGGGTTACATGAACGTTGACTGTTGAGTTTACTCAGCTTATAAGGTTCAAGCAGGCTGTTTTGTCGAAATTATGAGTTTATGGATAGATTGGGGTTTAAGGTCAATTGGAAAATTAATTTTTGTTTTCCACTTGTATCAAATATACACGCAAAAATGCTGCTTAACATATATGCTAGGTGAAGATAGTGTTGTGAATTCCAAGCGGCTATCAACGAGTATTTGCGTTCCTCAATGATTCTATGTATGCGTCTAGACCACAGATTCAATAAAAAGTAAAGTGTTATAATGTTCACGTTTGGTAGAAGGGGGGAAGGAAGAGTCCTACTACCTCTATCCCGGTCTTACTCGACTGTGGTGCAAGGTTGGTAATGTATTTATGTAGCAATGGTTTTAACTGATTTTGAATCCCAGTTATGTATTAACCTCAAAATAAAAGCAATTCTCATTTAATTTAGGTAAGTTTACTAATTCAAAAAAGTTTATTATCAATCAACCCATAATTTAAGTGTGTATATATTGACACTTTGGCAATCATATTATATATTCTATGTGGGCTTACAAATAATTCTGCTTTCCCTATGAAAGTTGTATCATTTGTGTTTTCGCTCACTTAAAATCTTATATAAAATATTTGTAGCCAAACTTTTTACCTGAAATATCTTTTTTTCTGTAAAAAATTTCTAACAACTCATTTCCATACTCATTTCATGCTCATACATCATTCCATGTTCTTTTTATATCACCTATGTATACTTGTTTGTGTTGAAATTTGAGTTAAAGTTACGTTAGAAAACCATCTTAGACATTTTTGTGGGCAAATCCAATTTACACACACTAAGATATAGGTCTTAGGTAGTTCCCCTCAAATTTCGTAGTTTTTGGAGTTGATTTGGTAATTTTAATAAATGATATACAATCGGTTGACCAAAATCGACACAAACTGAGTTCCGTTTGTAATTCGTGAAAACGACCACTTTAAGCTCTAGATGAAGAAAAATGGTAAGCATAACTTTTGTAGAGGACACCTAGACCTAACCACAGCAAGTTGGATCGAGTCGTGAAGTTAAGTAACGATGGAGATACAGCCCCGAGAAGTCAGGTTATGTTTACTTATTTTGGACAGCTTTGACATTGGTGTGTATTTTTGATTTTCTAAAATAATTGGTGTAAAACCAAGACAAGTGGCTTACATTTTTGGAAAGTAGACTCAAAAACGTTGAACCTAGGCTTTTGAACCAAGTGATTTCATTAGAAAACGAGTGAGAAATAGCCCGACGAACTCGGAAAAATTCTGAAAATGTGTAACAGCTGGTCCGGAAAGTAATATGGTATAAACCGATATCTAAAACATGTTTTCACGAATCGATGTCTTGAAATAATGAAAGTAGACATATTCACCTACGTTTAGAGAGTTTACCGGATAAAAACGAGTTTCAAACAAAGTAGATACGTTCATTTGAAGTCGGGTTTAACTTAATAATTAACACAACTTTATTTTTAGGGTTTTTAAGTGTTAAAAACGCGTATTGACTATTTTTCTTAGACGTTGAACTTATGTAACTTTATAAAACCTCACTACAAGTATATAAGGGTGATAAAACTTTGTAAAACTCATATGCATATAATACATGTCGTATCGTTTCTAAAACGACTTAATTACTTAGGTCGCGGTTAAGATTCGTTGCACGTTGAACCTTGCTTACCTTCCGGATTTTACTATCTGATTGAGGTGAGTTTTCGTGGCCCATTTTCTTATGTATTTCTTGGGGAAAAATGATACTCAAAGGCTATTTCAACTACTTTACACTATGCTAAATCATTTTATTTCTTTAGACAATATATGTGCTTATAATTGCGTATATGAGTGCGAGTGGTGGTTTCGTACACGTCTGTGATTTCTATGTTGATGACTATGTTGATAACTACGTTGATAACTATTAAGCCAACTGTTTAGCTCCAGCCGGTAGGCGACATGTTTGAAAACCTAAAGCGCTTGTGATTCTATTGATTTGGTTTGTGGGTTGGATAACTGTTTATACTACTTGCTCTGCGATATTATACACTATTGTCCTACTAGTACTCTGTGCACATCAACTACGTCTACTTAAACCTACGAGCTCACCAACATTATGTTGACGTTTTCGAGTATCATTTTTAGGTGATCATCAACAATATTTTTTGAAGGCACTTGCATTGATGTTATACATTGTCCACATTTCAAAAGACCGTGATAATTTGGTCAAGATATTTTTCTAAAGACATTGTTATTAACAAGTTAAGATTTATGTTTCGTTATCTGGTGTTGGATAAAGACATTTATGTAACGTAAACTTATTCCTGAAATCAAGTATGGTGTTGTTCTACTATCTTATTTGATGTTTCCTGAAATCAAGTATGGGGGGGGAGTTGAAAGTCACGTAGCCATGCTGTGAGCACAAAGCGAACTATTCTTTCGCCTTTTACTAATGAATATCGTGTGCGCGCTGCATTAAGTGGCATAAGCCAATTTTCAGCGAGTCTCTTGAAGGGCTACAGCCAATTTTAGTTTAAGCTTTTTTGAGTTGGCTGGTTTTGAGCTGAAGTGACAGAAACCTAGATCCAATTTTTAAGTTAACTTTTTTGTACAGTTGTAAACATTGTTTTTGTTGTGATCAATTCAAACATCCAAACGAAATGCCTAGAATCAACACAGTTTTGTAAAATCAATCTTGTCAAGAACATATATAAAAGTTGTTAAAGGGTTAAGGATTTGGTTAAGGATTTGAGTCACAACTTTGACCATTTGTTGATTCATTTTAGCCTTAATCTATAGATACTACTCATTATTAAGCAATCCAAAACGACCCACTTCTAAGTAAAATGGTTGAAGTTGCCACCTCAAAATACGCATATTGTCCTGCGGCCAGACAGAAGTTTGGTTGTTGTGTAATATGCTTAAAACGTCCAAAACTAGTGTAATATCCAAACAATTTGTAGCAATACACGCAATGTTATAAATAGCGTGAGGCACGGCGTGGCATGACGGTATGACCAAGCCTCAAGCCTTCGTGAGGCATGGCTGCATGGCGTTTTTAAGGCGGCAAAAAATGTTTATAGATTTATATCATATTTCATAATTATATGAGTGGTAAACATTAGTAAATCCAAGCCTAAAACCAAAATATTACTGTAGTAAATATAAGCCCAAATCCCAAATATTAGTAAATCACCTAAACGCTTAAAAAAAAACTCGCCACGCCTTGCGCCTTTGCGCGCTTTTCACGCCTCAACTCACGCCACGACTTGAGCCGACGCCTAGGTGTAATTCGTAACTTTGAGGACACGCCTCGCACCTTGGCACGTCTTTTAGAACATGAATANCATATTTCATAATTATATGAGTGGTAAACATTAGTAAATCCAAGCCTAAAACCAAAATATTACTGTAGTAAATATAAGCCCAAATCCCAAATATTAGTAAATCACCTAAACGCTTAAAAAAAAACTCGCCACGCCTTGCGCCTTTGCGCGCTTTTCACGCCTCAACTCACGCCACGACTTGAGCCGACGCCTAGGTGTAATTCGTAACTTTGAGGACACGCCTCGCACCTTGGCACGTCTTTTAGAACATGAATACACATTATCATCATAAAACAAGCAGGCAGGGATACAAAAAGGTACGTAGCCAAACGGTGAGCACAAAGAGAACTATTATTTTGCCTTTTACTAAAGAATACCGTGTGCTTACCGCATCAAGTGGCTTTCGCATAGTTTTTAAGAGTTCCTTTCTTGATTGAAGGGCTCCAACCAATTATTATGGTCAAACATCTTGCAAGCGAGCAACTGTCTTGTTGAGTATACCATCCTTTCAACCTTTCTAAAAAGTATTATGGCTTTATAATCTACAAGTCACTAATATATTTTACTCTTAAAAAATCTAATAGTGAAATAGCTTATGATGTTTGAGATGAAGACTAAAAGCCAATGTAACACATGATGAGCATAAAGCTAAACAATTACTTAAAAATGAAGGGGCCAGCATAATGAGAAGTCTAAACCACTTCTGCAACCAACATTTATGCATCAAAAAGGCGTTGGTATTTATTTGTGGCTCCGGTCACAAGATTAAGTTNTTAAGAGTTCCTTTCTTGATTGAAGGGCTCCAACCAATTATTATGGTCAAACATCTTGCAAGCGAGCAACTGTCTTGTTGAGTATACCATCCTTTCAACCTTTCTAAAAAGTATTATGGCTTTATAATCTACAAGTCACTAATATATTTTACTCTTAAAAAATCTAATAGTGAAATAGCTTATGATGTTTGAGATGAAGACTAAAAGCCAATGTAACACATGATGAGCATAAAGCTAAACAATTACTTAAAAATGAAGGGGCCAGCATAATGAGAAGTCTAAACCACTTCTGCAACCAACATTTATGCATCAAAAAGGCGTTGGTATTTATTTGTGGCTCCGGTCACAAGATTAAGTTATTCCTACATGTCATTGATCTCATGATACAACATATATGAGTTCAAATATAAAGAAAAAACAACGAGATAAAAAGAAAAGACCCTAATCCGCTGATGTTTGATCCAATACTTAACACTAGAACAAGAAGTGTTGCAACATCTCATGAAAGCACCTTTGGACCTCAGCTGTCACCTCCTGTGGTGGTTTAGCTGCATGAAGGTTTGCAACGATTTTCTTGTGGCTGTAGTAATCAATAACCTGCACATCCAAACCAAAAAATGCATTGCACGTCAAGAAGCTATATATAGATATATCATTAAATGTTTGGTTCAAGGAATAAGACTAAGGGTGGCAAAATTGGTGTGTCGCGTTGATAATTCTTTTATAGATATTCAATAACAAGATAAGAAGAAACTATGCTGCTAAAGTAAAACTTTTTAATAAATCGATTTAAAAGGTTGTAAGCCTTTGGAATATCATTAGGTGACTTTTGACCCAGTCAACTCGTTTGACCCGTTGTTGACCCGTTCCCTCTTTTAGAAAAGTTTTATAACACAAACAGATTGATGCATTGGATGCATAAATAACCCAAATTGGCCCATATATAAGTAAATGTGGGTCGAATTTGCCACCTCTAAAAGATAAAACATATTACTCACGGAGATAACCAACTACAAGCACACATCCATGAGTTTCCTGGCTTTATCATATGCATTAACCGTGCAATAGCCATCTTGCAAGTTATATAATAAGCTACTTATTTTAGAGGAGATACAGATTCTTAGTATTTTTAGTTAAAACCTAATTAACTTGTGAATGGCTGACTTTATCAGATTTATTACAAACTCTAAAACCAACATTGTTCTATACATGTTTTCTTGTTATGATGTTTATAATGGTCATCAACATACTTCTGAACTAAATCAATTTTGAAGCTTTGTAACCTGTATTGGACGTATACTCACTATTTTATAATTGAGATTATATTTAAGATTCCAAAAGCTTAGAAGAAATTACCGGCTCAGTTTGTTTATGGAATAATGCTTCAAGTATTGACTTCAAAACAGCTGCAGTGTCATCTGTACGTTAAAGGTTCTCCAGTGACCTTCAAGATGTTGAGAAATCATAAGATCATAAGAGAAAACATTAATATCGATTTTGAAAGTATGGAAAGTAAGACACGTCATCCTATATGGGTGAAATCAGACACCATGTCAAACATCAGCTATAATTTATATCATCACCAACACATATCAGATTTCTGTCTCTTTTTTCCTTTTTTTAGTTGCGATTATTTGGTTTCAACTTTATAATCTAATTATCCTCAACATTACTTACCGCAACATATAGATAACAATCCCACAAATTCTATCACCTATGTAAACTCCGTACATGGTTTCATCATTCTAACAGATTAAAAAACATGAGTCTTACATCATCTATGCCAGGAACTTTAGGAGGTGCAAATTTTGAGTGGTAACTCCGACCACTAGAAGGATGGATCCCGCGACCAGTAATCCTTTCCTCCAAAATTGCATCATCAATTGCAAAGTTAAGCACCTTGTCAACTTTGACCCCTCTTTTCTCAAGCATCTCTCATCGAGCTGCATAACAAACAATTAAAAGCACATTCAAATTTATAAAATAAAAGAGTTTGAAGAAACTCAATTTTATTGCATCTTGATCATAAGGAGATACCCTTTGTGTCTGGACCACCGTCCTAGGGAATCCATCAAGAATGAAACCTTTTTGACATGAAGGCTTCTTCAGCGCTTCAACAATAAACCCCACAACTAAGTCATCAGAAACAAGTTGTCCCTAAGGAACAACAGAGATTTGAAAGTAAGTTAAGTATGAAGAAATATGTGTCTTTCTATAAACTATATGCATGTATACAGCAAACACATACATTGTCCATGGCCTCTTTTGCTTTGATTCCAAGAGGGGGTTTAGCAGCAACAGCAGCTCTTAGCATGTCAAGTGGCAAAAACCGTACTCATCTTTGATACTTGGTGACAGGGTACGCTTTCCAGATCCAGGAGGGCCTGCAAAATAAAGAATATTTAATTTTTGATCGAGAACTGAAAATGTAACTGACAAATAAAATGTCACAATTTCAACGATTTTCAAGATTCACAGTACCATCCACAATCACAAAAAGAAATAATTTTGTATAAAGATTCACAGTGCCTACTTCGGGTGCAGTAAGCACAAAATTACAAATATACTCCAAACCCGTATGACAATTCTATATTCTACAGAATATTTAAAATATACACAGAAAATGTATCAAGGAAGGAGCATTTAATGATCTTTGCCAACTGCCAAATTATAATAAGCTGGTCTATAGACAGCAGTACTGGCTCCTTTGTAGGGAGGTCCAGAAACTCCAATCTTTGTAGTTTTAAAAATAAGATCCAAAAACAGATGATGAACCCAAGTAAACGGTTAAAATCAACTTCTACTTACATTCTTTTAGTTAAATAGAGTTATATAAGTTACATTCTTTGTAGTTTTTTTGGACACCCCTAGCTTGCGCATACATGGAAGTAGGTCATTACCCTTTTAACCGAACAATGTAAATCCATGTACTCTTTATCATTATCCTGCATAATTTAAATTTTTATGCCTGGCGTTCGATTCATACACACTCTATTAACTATTCAAACACACGAATGCACTTTTTTATTTGCCCCGTTTTAGACATTGATACATATGAATCATTAAAAAGATGAGTATTATCTTGTTGGGATAAGAAAGCCATCTTGTAATGACTAATGTACACACAAAAGTACGAGAAGGGGGAAAATGATTCCTTAAAAAGCTAACGCCAATTACAATGGTTATCAACACAAGTTTATAAAGAACGCTGCTTTTCTTTGGTTTTCTGTAGCTGCAGTAGTTAAAACTTAAAAGAGAGCACCAAGTGAAATAATTATGGTTGACAATAGATCACATTCCAACACCTACCCAAGCAAAGTCAGTTAAAACACACGTTTTACCTTGGATAATAAAAATCAGTTACATAATTTACATCAAATTTTTATACAAATAGAACCATTCCTTTCTACTGTTTATAACTTCAGCCCAACACAATTAAAGACACAAAACTAAACTAAGACATATAATTACCTCAAAAATACAAGACCAACAAAGGAGCCAGAAGCATCACTTAGATAATTAAGTAGTTGTACAATCTATCATCCTTCATAATCGGCATTACCTCACTAAACTTTGGTTACAAAACTAATATGAGTAAATGACCAGAATAAGTCATTCTTAAATAATGAGTTTTGCTGCAATTGACTACGAAATGAGATAGCTAACCTCAAAATGCAATTCCAAACACCCCTACAAATACAGAATGTAAAATGTCAAAGGTAAAGAGAGGGACATACCTTTAATCTATGTTGACTTCTGGGATATAGAAGATGCGGGGCCAATAGGAGCCTCTTCTACTTGTCTTTTCTTTCAGTTCATCTGGGCATTCAATGATTTTCAACTTCAAAAGTGAAGGCAGCAACTCTTCTGGTAGATCTTTCATCTTTGGGCAATTCTGAATATGGAGATGTTGGAGGGAGGTGAGGTGTTGGAGTCCCTTTGAAACTGTTTCCAATTTCTTAAATCCTGATAAGCTAAGTTTAATAAGAGATGAAAGAAGCATATGCGACAATTGACTTCCGCCAGTCACATCATCTTCTTCTGCCGATTCACCCCATAGCCATAGGTCAACAAGAGAAGCTGGGAAGTTTTGTGGGCGAAACTTTGATATGGGCTTCTTCAAACCCCCAATTCCTAAGTGACCCAAGTTAGGAGGCCAAACCCCAAAGGAATCAACATCCATACTTTTACAGTTCCATATTGTCAGATGTTTTAACGAGGTGAGATTCGGCAAGTCGGCAGCAGGAAATGACTCTATACTCGAACAATCTTCTATTCTTAATTCGGTGAGGTGAATGAAACAAATCAATTCAACCATTGACTCTATACATTCACATGTACTTATTGTCAGTTTTGTGATGTGAATGAAACAAGTCAATTCATTGATTGATTTCAGATTTTTCCACCTGCCTATAGACACAACCTCAAGCATAGCTGGCAAGCCTGTGTTGAGAAGCACCTCCTTTTCCGGTAGTTGATGACAATATTCAATTTTGAGTGACTTGAGCTTGTGCCCTTCTCCTGTCGGGAAGGAGACAGATGGAATTAAAGGACAATAAAAGATAGTCAATTCTTCAATGCTGTTTGGCAAATTGCATCGCTCAAGATTCTGACAACAGTGTAAATACAAAATCCTAAGAGATGTTAGTTGGTTGCATCCATCCTCCTCCTCCTCTTTCTCTCCCAAACTGACTAATTCTGTACAATGACGTACTTCCAACATCCTTAAATTCACAAGAACCTTACTTGCCTCTGCTTCTGATTCCCACAAGTATCTTATTTCATAACACTTTTCGATACTTACTTCCTCAACTGCCCCAAGAGAGTCCATAACACCTCTCCACACCTCATCACTAAGTCCTGTAATACCACATATACTCAACCTGGTGACTGATGAAGCTGCGTGAATTAGACTTGTCAATACACCATCACCACAATAGCTGAGATGTAAAATCCTCAGCGAAGGTAGTGCTCCAAATGAGACTTCAACCAAATTAGGACAATCAGCTATTTCCAGCTCTTGAAGGCGTGGAAACACCGCATCAACAACACCACTATTTGTTGACCAAACCTCCCACCCACTCATATATGAAAATCTTAAACTTTCAAGTTTAGGAAATGCAATACCTGTCCCAAGGAGGAACTCTGAGTCCACAACTTTCACCTCTTCCAGACTTCGAATATCCAATTTCTTAAGTGATGGTAGCTGCCCAAGTGGTGGTAGAAACGTACATTTTCTACAACCCTGAATTGAAACACTAGTCAACTGATGAAATGAGGGATCCCCAATCCACTTTGGAAATACTTTACCTCCATATGACACAATATTTAGATCTTTCAAGTTATCACTATGTGGCTTGAGCGCATCGAGGACTTCCTTTTCAAGTTTTTCATTTCGAGGATCATCAAACACACCACTCCATTCCATGTGTAGCTTACTAACCCTCTTTTCTGATAAGTTCACTTCCAGTATATCCCTTGCACTTTGCAATTTCTGCAGCCCATCAATATAAATATCCGCGTGGATATTCTTTAAGTTCCTAAGCCAAGATATAAAAATGTCGTTTTCAACAACAACAACTTTGTTGGAAAGGGTTTGTAGGCTTTTCATCTCACTAATCCCTGACGGCATCTTATTCCAAAGCAATGTATCCCGAATGTCAAAATGCCGCAAATTTTTAAGCTTTAAGAAGTTTTCGGGCAACGTAGTCAACTTATAACAGCCGGAAACGATCAATGTTTGTAAGTTATAAAGATTGCATACACTTTCTGGCAAATGTGTGATGCTAGTTCGAGATAAATTAAGATACCGCAAGTGCTTCATATTGCCGACACACTCTGGTACCTCAACTATTTCTAATTTACACAAACTTAGAACCCTCAACAATGGTAATTGGGAAAGTATGTCGGCCAGTAACTTACTTGACATGTAGAATGTCCGCCAGCTATCATCTCCCATCGCATTGGGCATAGCTAAAAACGTTCTCAAACTATTAGCTTTTTCGAATGCCTTCAACTTGTTGTAAGTATTATATGTCTCACGAACAAAGGACATATGACGGAACTTTTTGAAACCTGTCTTCATAACATCCTTCTTCACATCTAGGTCTAACCTCGCAAAAAATTCTCCTGCCACAAATGTGGCTAAATCATTCATGAGGTCATGCATCACAAACAACGATTCTTCATGAGGCACATGTTGAAAAAAAGACCTTGACAACAGTTCTTGAAAATATTCCTCACCCAAGCGTTCCATTGATTTTTCTGTAGTTGAATTGCGCAAAAACCCTTCCGCCATCCACAAAAAAATCAAGTCATCTTTCTCAAACACGTGGTCCTTGGGGATCAAGCAACAATATGCAAACAATTGCTTCAGACGTGCAGAAAGATCATGGTAGCTTACTCTAAGCGCTGGAACAATACCACCTCCGTCTTCTAACATCCATATCTCATCATTCAACAGCTGCTTCCAATCTTCTTCATCTGTTTTTGTTCTGAGTAAACTTCCAAGTGCTTTTAAAGCCAAAGGCAAGCCACCACATTTTCTAACTATGCCTTCACCATGTGGTCTCAGCACCAGATGTAAATCAAAGTTCTTTACACCCAAAGCATATTGAGCAAATAAAGATAAAGCATCATCATGTGACAGCTTCTCCAGATCGTATGGATGATCGCAGCCCAACTTATTAAGCAAATGTTGCTTTCGAGTTGTGATGATTATTTTGCTTCCATGAGCCACTTCAAAGAATGGGGCCGCTAATGTTTCCCAGTCTTCCAGCTTTTCACTCCAGATATCATCCAAAACAAGGAGAAATCGTTTCCCTGTAAGTTGTTTTTTAAGAGCTGCTTGAAGCAAATTTAGATCTGCAAATTTCTCATTTTTGTCCCCACCTACAGATTGAAAGATGACTTTACTTATGTTGAAGCTATCAAAGTCATCAGAGACACAAACCCATGCCTTGAGCTCAAAGCAATCCTTCACTTGCTGATCGTCATACAAAAGTCTAGCTAAAGTTGTTTTTCCTATACCACCCATACCAACAATGGGAACAATGCTATAGTTTTCATCACACTGTTCATCACTCAATAGCCTGCGGAGCAACTCCTTCTTCTCATGTTCACGACCAACAATAATCTTTGAATTTACCAGAGAGGTCTGATTACTTCTATTAATATTTTTTGACCTTGCATCTATCACACTCAAACCAAGATCCTTTTTTTCATCTATAAGTTGTTGTAACCTGGTGGTAATACTACTTAACTTGCCGCCCATCCTAGTACTTAGTGAGAAATTTGTGCAACAAGTTGGAATGAGCTTTTTTACCTTGTTACTGATTCCTTCAGACTCGTTGGTAAACTCGTGATGCATAGCGTCTGTTGCCAAAGCATCAAGAATATCGTCTATGTCATAGGCCAAATGTTGGAGACCATTCAGCCACTGTTTAACAGCTTTTGATGTTACTTCCTTCTGAGAAGCATCCTCAAGGAATGCTTGGATCAGGGATAACTTCGTCTCCCATTTCTTCAGCTCGGAGTGAATTCTTTTGGAACGAGTGATCTTGTTCTCGAGTACAGATGTTAGCTTCTCGAAAACAACTGGAAGCAAAGCAGAAAGAACGAGTTCAGCCATTTTTGGTTAATTGTGAGATTTCAGAAGCAGAGATTGGTAAGAAAACAAAAGCTCAATAATTGCCTAGAATAATTTCAGCCTGGGTTGAATGGTTGATAGTGGATTGGTGGGGTATGTATATAGTCATTGTTATATTGTCATATTAGGTGGCTAAAAAGATGCCAATGGCCCCATTGGATGCAAAAAATTATTTAGAAATTTGCCATTAATAACTTTATCATTCAATACTTCCAAAATTTACTGTGCAACACAATGATATAAGTGGAGTATATGACATGCCAATGCAAATATATGGGCGAGACTCGTATATTAGTCCAATACTCCAATAACTAGTCTAATATATGTATTATTTTCGATATCTTTTGGTCATGTAGTTTTTCAATATTTGTGGTTCTGTTGAAGCAGGAGATGGTGTTGTAGCTTTAGATAGAATAACCTGCAACAGAAGGAAACTTTAGCTATATGAAAGGTTTATCAATTGTATATTTTTCTGGACTCTAGTGAAAACATAAACTTAATAGA
This sequence comes from Artemisia annua, assembly GCA_014162995.1. NCBI lineage: Eukaryota > Viridiplantae > Streptophyta > Magnoliopsida > Asterales > Asteraceae > Artemisia > Artemisia annua. The sequence continues at coordinate 23,471 of LBNU01036423.1, read as the reverse complement.
TCATGAAAAATTTCATGTTAATATTGTTTCAATTTAACAGAATTTGGTCAGATAAGTGGTAAAAATATGGGTCAAGTTGACCTGCACATATTCTTTTATCCTCTTTTTCTTGAAATTTTGAAATATGTGTTATATGAGTGTATGACTACGGAAACAATACTAGTCAATTTTTTCTTAATACAGCTTAGGAGGTTAAAAGCATTGAAAAACATCACGGGTGACTTCCGACCCATTTAAGCATGCCTACTTTTAATCAAGTTTAGTTTTACCTTTTGACTCACTAGAGGTCAAATATCATTTACCTGGGACCATAGAGCGTGCAGAACTGCTATTCCCGTGGGACCTGCTGCTACGCGTTTGTTGGTCCTCAGTATCACCTGTTACAGCAACAAACTGTCAACAGTTAGTGCAACTCAAACTACCAATCGTCTATTGTATTCGTCATACTGATAAGATGTTTATAAATTAAGAATTTCTATGCATGGAATTCATAACTAACATACGTTGATGCCGCTGCCGGTTGTTCTTATGCGACACAGAACGCTCCTTTTCCCGGGTCTGAGTAACAGGCGCTACAACACAGCTGACTGCAATCCCCCAGATACATATATTCTTATGGGGGCCCTGAATGATCACTCAAGAAACAAAAGCAAAGTCGTAAGAAAAAATGAAGGAATCCAAGGATCAAGAAGAAGTAGATTTAAAATACGGTTTTGAAAGTATGTAACAATAAATTATTTAATCACCTGGGGCTGTTGAACATTTATGTCAACTGTTCCCGTGTAAACTACTACAACTCTCTCCTATTCCTTCATTGATATCTGTGACAATAACAACCGTCGGCGTATGAGTATTAGGTGAAGCATCTGGCCAGTATTCCCATGTGTGCCACATGACTGTGTTCTTTCATTAGTAGCTGAAAAACTGATAAGCCCCCCAAAAAAAGGAAAACGTAAATGGTAATGTATATATATATAGCTGCAACATGGTTCCCAGAAAGAACATAAACAATAAGTATCTGAATTACCTCGGGTCGTTAAACGATTGCATCTATCATTTTCATGCAGACCGCTACAGGTTGCCGCTACCCGTTCGTTCGTACCTAAAACAACACCAACCATTATTATGTCAGCATAAGCTAAGTTGCGGCTGATACATTGTTCAAAAGAAAAGAATGATATGTACTGTGATTCATGAGGTAGTAATTATGTGTATAAAAAATACACTGCATCAGGATTGCAAGTTTAATAACGATAATGAAAAAAGTTACAAAACAGTCCAAACAACACTGTTGAACAAGCTATACGCACCTCATTCGCCGCTTAGACCATAGTCCCTACCTACATTGGCCAAAATATTTCGTACATCCTGACCGACCTAAACACAAAAATCACAAAACTATCAACAAACAATCCAAACATTAAACATAGAGATTTAAAAATGCTTCAAAAGTTTAAACGACATTCAAAAAAATTTACATGTTTAAACTTTAAAGCACATGTAATCAGTAGAGCACTAACATGGGGCAAATCATATTACCTGCAATCTTCATCACAACAAGTGGACCTGTCAATCCATAAATATTTGATTGTTAACGTGTGTCAAAGTATTAATAAGATTACCAACAACTTCGACAAATTAAGTGCAGACTACATCACCATTAAGGCAAGCTAAAAAGGTTTAAGTGGTTTCTTATGCTCGGCATGATAGTACCTGCAAATGAAAGCAAGATTCGTCAGCTCTAATCACAACAAAAATACACTATTCTGCTGTTGTTATTTTATATTCCACCAATATGCGAACAGTAATGATCAAAAGAAAACTTACAACAATCCGAATACTCTCAATACTTTCATCGAACACTTGGCGAGCAAAAACTGTAACATAAACAAACCCACTTCCCAATTCATCTTCAATTTCAAACATTTAACGCCATCTTTCAAAATTACTAAAACCCATATGTATATTTAAACCGTATATTCATAATCAAGATATAACTTACATCAAACATACCAGTCACAGCTTCTCCATTAGTCCTAATCAGAGCAACCCCCTCATAAATTGTCCTGAAAGCCTCATCCAAATTCCTACAGCCAATATTTGAGGTTGAGCACAAAAACCAAATAATAAACAGTTGCTCAAGGATGTATGCTGATTTTGAGAAACCAAAAGTTGGTCAAGGCTATCTCTAGACTTTGAGAAGTGTAAAAGCCAGAAAATAATTCATTTTGACTTACCGTTAGTCGTGGCAATGTTAGTTCATTTAGTCGATGAACATTTGCAAAGTTAGTCCTTTTATACTAACGTGTGTTTTTAATTAACTAAAAATTTGGTTTTTCTTACGTTTTCATATGTCTTTATACTTATTCGTCCATTTTTATAAGTTTTGATCCGTTTTTACACGACTTCGTTCGGTTTTTTATGTTTTCGTCCGTTTTTACGTGTTTTCGTTCGTTTTGGCACGTTTTCGTCCGTTTTTACACGTTTTAGTCCGTTTCCACGATTTCGTTCGTTTTTTTACTTTTTCGTTGGTTTTTACACGTTTTCGTCCGTTTTTACACGATTTCATTTGTTTTAACGTTTTTACACGATTTTGTCCGTTTTGATCCGTTTTTACACGATTTCGTCCTTGGAGGCATGATGCAAGGAACTAATTCAAGAAATCAAAAACATCTTAAAAATGACGAAAATTCAAAAGCCCGAAGAAAGAAAATGGTTGTCTAGCTTCTTCTTCCTCCTCTACGAATGCGCTAAGTTTGAAAAAGGTGTCTGCTAAAATGTCTGATGTTTGGGGCAGTTTTTGGTTGCATATGAAAAACCAAACCGAAAAAACCGCCCCACCCCACCTTTATAAATTTACAATAACTTATTTAGTTACATATTTCAACAAAAAAAACCGCCCTGCCCAACCTTTTATATTTTTGTTTCATACTTTATTTAATAGTACAAAAATAAATAAAAACAAACAAATCTCATCTAGTTAATTATTTGATAGTACACAAATAAAAACATATAAATCTTATCTAGTTATTATTTCAACGGAAAAATTGGTATATCTCTTAAAGTTTTGCAGCATAAAGAAACCGAAAACTAAAAGAAATAAATAAAAAGAAACAGAAAATAAATAAATAAATACAAAAATAAAAAGAAATCGAAACAAAAAAATGAATAAACAAAAAGAAAGCGAAAATAAACAAATAAACTTAAAAAATAACAGAAACCGAAACCCAAAAACAAATAAAACAATTAAATAAAAAGAAATCAAAACCGAAAGAAGAATAAAAAAAATAAAAAAACCAAAAATAGATAAATAAAAAGAAAAATAAAAAGAAACCGAAACTGAAAAACAAATATGTAGTTAACTCAGAAAATAAATAAATAAATAAAAATTACGGACTAGAAGTGTTACACACAGCAAACCACAAGGGCAAAAAATGTGATTAATTCATATATGATTTTTATTAAAGACAAATATACCCTTATAATTAACAGTCAAACTATGTCAGACTAATGGCGTTAGCAAAAATGGACCAAACCCATTGCGCATCGCTCAATTCAGGTGTTGATCCGTTACTTTTTAAACTATTAGACTAAAAGTGTTATGCCCGGTAAACCACAAGGACAAAAAATGTAGTTAACTCTAATTTTTAGTTTCAAAATAAAAGAAGCGGGAAAATGTAGTTAACTCTAATTTTTGAAAGGTTTTTTGTCAAAACAAAAGCTTCTAGTTCATGCATCTAAACAAAACTTATGCCAACCTCCTGAAAAGGGAGGGCTTCACCTGGTTTGAGTCTGTGTGGCGGTGGGTTCAAACTTCAAACCACGTGGATTAGTCGGCCAAAAAGTCGGAAACCATGCTTATCCAAAAATAAATAAATAAACTTATGCCTAAAATAAGTTTATGAAGACTTTTCATTCTTGTGTTTGTTCTGTATTTGATTGTAAGTTGTAAACACTATTCGAATTTCATCACAAATTCAAATCCGTTGCAGGACAAAATAAAAGAAGCGGGAAAAAAGGGGTTAAATACGTGTGAAGCAAGTGCAGTGTGGATTTGGGATTTGTCCCATATCTGTTGCCTAATAGAAACAGAATGTCTTGTGTGATTATACAAGGTAAGTAGGTGGGGATGAAAGTCACGTAGCCATGCAGTGAGCACAAAGCGAACTATTCTTTCGCCTTTTATTCTTTTACTAATGAATATAGTGTGCGCGCTGCATTAAGTGGCATACACCAATTTTCAGAGAGTCTTCTTTATTGAAGGGCTACAACCAATTTTAGATGAAGCTTTTTTGAGTTGGCTGGTTTTGAGCTTAACTGATTGAAACCTAGACACAATTTTTAAGTTAACTTTTTCGTACAGTTGTAAACATTGTTTTTGCTGTGATCAATTCAAACATCCAAACGAAAATGCCTAGAATCAACACAGTTTTGTAAAATCAATCTTGTAAAGAATATATATAAAAGCTGTTAAGAGGTTAAGGATTTGAGTCACAGCTTTAACCATTTGTTGATTCATTTTAGCCTTAATCTATAGATACTACTCATTATAAACAACCCAAAACGACCCACCTCTAAGTAAAATTGTTGAAGTTGCCTTGTAATATGCATAAAACGTCCAAAACTGGTGTAACATCCAGAAATTTTGTAGCAATACACGTTATCTTCAAGAAACAAGCAATACACGTTGTCCAAAACTAGTGTAACCACCGCCCTAGGGAATTCATCAAGAATGAAACCTTTTTGACATGAAGGCTTCTTCAGCGCTTCAACAATAATCCCCACAAGTAAGTCATCAGAAACAAGTTGTCCCTAAGGAACAACAGAGATTTGAAAGTAAGTAAGTACGAAGAAATACGTGTCTTTCTATAAACTATATGCATGTATACAGCAAACACATACATTGTCCATGGCCTCTTTCGCTTTGATTCCAAGAGGGGGTTTAGCAGCAACAGCAGCTCTTAGCATGTCACCAGTAGCCAAGTGGCAAAAACAGTACTCATCTTTGATAATTGGTGACTGGGTACGCTTTCCAGATCCAGGAGGGCCTGCAAAATAAAGAATATTTAATTTTTGATCGAGAACTGAAAATGTAACCGATAAGTAAAAAGTCACAATTTCAACGATTTTCAAGATTCACAGTACCATCCACAATCACAAAAAGAAATCAATTTTTATAAACATTCACAGTGCCTACTTCCGGTGCAGTAAGCACAATCACAAAGTCACAAGTTTATAAAGAACGGTGCTTTTCTTTGGTTTTCTGTAGCTGCAGTAGTTAAAACTTAAAAGAGAGAACCAAGTGAAATAATTATGGTTGACAATAGATCACATTCCAACACCTACGCAAGCAAGTCAGCTAAAACACACGTTTTACCTTGGATAATAAAAATCAGTTACATAATTTACATCAAATTTTATGCAAATAGAACCATTCCTTTCTACTGATTATAACTTCAACCCAACACAAGAAATAAGGTAATTAAAGACACAAAACTAAACGAAGACATATAATTACGGAATTACCTCAAAAATACAAGACCAAACACCCCTTCAAATACAGAATGTAAAATGTCAAAGGTAGAGGGAGGGACATACCTTTAATATATGACGACATGTGGGATATAGGAGATGCGGGGCCAATAGGAGCCTCTTCTACTTGTCTTTTCTTTCAATTCATCTGGGCATTCGTGTATGGACAAACTCAAAAGTGAAGTCAACAACTCTTCTGGTAGATCTTTCATCTTTGGGCAATTCCAAAATTCAAGATGTTGGAGGGAGGTGAGGTGTTGGAGTCCCTTTGAAACTGATTCCAATTTCTCAAATCCCTGTAAGGAAAGTTGAGTAAGAGATGAAGGAAGCATATGCGACAATTGACTTCCGCTAGTCACATCATCATCTTCTTCTGCCGTTCCACCCCATAGCTCTAGGTGAACAAGAGAAGGTGGGAAGTTTTGTGGGCCAAACTTTGATATAGGCTTCTTCAAACCCCCTATTTTTAAGAAACCCAAGTTAGGAGGCCAAAGCCCAAAGGAATCAACATCCATACTTTTACAACCCACAATTCTTAGACTTTTTAACGAGGTGAGTTTTGGCAAGTCGGCAGCAGGAAATGACTCTATACTCGAACAATCTTCTATTCTTAAAAAGGTGAGGTGAATGAAACAAGTCAATTCATTGATTGATTTCAGATTTTTCCACCCGCCTATAGATACAACCTCAAGCATAGCTGGCATGCTTGTGTTGAGAAGCTCTGTATCCGGCAGTTGTTCACATCCAGTAATTTTGAGTGACTTGAGCTTGTGCCCTTCTCCTGTTGGGAAGGAGACAGATGCAATTAAAGGACAAACGTAGATAGTCAATTCTTCAATGCTGTTTGGCAAATTGCAACGCTCAAGATTTTCACAATTCCACAAATACAAAATCCTAAGAGATGTTAGTTGGTTGCATCCAACCTCCTCCTCTTTCTCTCCCAAACTCACCAATTTTGAACAATTATATACTCCCAACTTCCTTAAATTCACAAGAACCTTACTTGCCTCTGCTTCTGATTCCCACAAGTATCTTATTTCATTACACCCCCATATACTTAATTCTTCAACTGCTCCAAGATAGACCATAACACCTCTCCACAACTCATCACTAAGTCCTGAGATATCTCGTATACTCAACTTGGTGATTGATGAAGCTGCGTGAATTAGACTTGACAATACACCATCACCACAGCCGTTGAGAGATAAAACCCTCAGCGAAGGTAGTGCTTTAAATGAGACTTCAACCAAATTAGGACAATCAGCTATTTCCAGCTCTTGAAGACATGGAAACACCGCATCAACAACACCACTATTTGTTGACCAAACCTCCCACCCCCTCATATTTGTAATTCTCAGATTTTCAAGCTTAGGAAATGCAATACCTGTCCCAAGGAGGAACTCGGAGCCCACAACTTTCACCTCGTTCAGACTTCGAATATCCAATTTGTTAAGTGATGGTAGTTGCCCAAGTGGTGGTAGAAACATACATTTTCTACAATCCCGGATTGAAACACTAGTCAGCTGATGAAATGAGGGATCCCCAATCCACTTTGGAAATACTTTACCTCCATATGACACAATATTTAGATCTTTCAAGTTCTCACTATGAGGCTTGAGCGCATCGAGGACTTCCTTTTCAAGTTCTTCATTTCGAGAATCATCAAAGACATCAAGTTCTTCATTTCGAGAATCATCAAAGACGTTACTCCATCCCATGCGTAGCTCACTAACTCTCTTTTCTGATAAGTTCACTTCCAGTATATCCCTTGCACTTTGCAGTTTCTGCAGCCCATCAATATAAATCTCCGGTTGGATATTCTTTAAGTTCCTAAGCCAAGATATAAAGAAGCTGTTGTTTTCAACAACTACTGTGTTGGAAAGAGTTTGTAGGCTTTTCATCTCGCTAATCCCTGACGGCATCATATTCCAAATGAATGTATCCCGAATGTCAAAATACCGCAAATTTTTAAGCTTTAAGAAGTTTTTGGGCAACGTAGTCAAGCTATAACAGCCAGAAACAATCAATGTTTGTAAGTTATAAAGATTGCAGACATTTTCTGGCAATTGTGTGATGCTAGTTTGAGATAAGTTAAGATACCGCAACTGCTTCATATTGCCAACACACTCTGGTACCTCATCTATATTTAATCTACTCAAACTTAGAACCCTCAACAATGGTAATTGGGGAAGTATGTCAACTAGAATCTTACTTGATAAGTAGAATGTATGCCAGCTATTTCTCACCGCATTGGGCATAGCTAAAAACGTTCTCAAACGATTTGCTCTTTCGAATGCCTTGAACTTGTTGTAAGTTATATATTCCTCACAAACAAATGACATATGGCGTAACTTTTCTAATTCTGTCTTCCAAACATCCTTCTTCACATCTAAGTCTAACCTTGAAAAAAATTCTCCAGCAACAAATGTGGCCAAATCATTCATGAGGTCGTGCATCACAAACAATGATTCGTCATCAGGGACATGTTGAAAAAATGACCTTGACAACAACTCTTGAAAATATTCCTCACCCAAGCATTCCATTGTTTTATTTGTAGCTGAAGTGTGCAAAAACCCTTCTGCCATCCACCAGAGAATTAAGTCTTTCTCCTCAAACATGTAGTCCTTGGGGATCAAGCAACAATATGCAAACAATTGCTTCAAAGGTGCAGAAAGATCATGGTAGCTTAGTCTAAGTGCTGGAAGAATACCACCAGCATCTTCTAACATCCATATCTCATTAGCCAACAACCGCTTCCATTCTTCTTCATCGGTCCTATTTCTCAATAAACGTCCAAGTGCTTCTAGAGCCAAAGGCAAGCCATCGCATTTTTGAACGATGCCTTCACCATGNATTATTTCTCGAAACAATGGGTTGTCGTCTATTTAGATTATTCTTGCTGATATTGAATTTTCATGCAGGTTTCTCCTCCCAGCATCACTTATCGCAATTAATGATGTAGCCGCTTATTTCTTTGGCTTTTTCTTTGGGAAGACACCTCTTATTAAGATTTCTCCAAAGAAGACATGGGAGGGCTTTATAGGAGCATCAGTCACCACAGTTATTTCAGCATTTTTGGTTAGATTGATTGCACAGATAAAGTGTTATATGGTCATCTTAGAAGTGAATTTTATTCTTCTAAAGTTTGTTTACTATCTTTGATGTAGCTTGCAAATGTTTTGGGTCGTCACCAGTGGTTGACATGCCCAAGAAAGGTAATTTTAAGCACCTAAGTTTTCAATAATTGAGCAGAACACCTGGTTTCACCACAAGTTATTATCTTATGTCGAGGCTGCTATGCAGGATTTATCAACAAGCTGGCTTGAATGTGATCCTGGTCCTATTTTTAAGCCAGAGACTTTTGTGTTACCAAGTGAGGTAGCTCAATGGGTGGGTGTTAGATCCAATTTCTTTTCTATTGTAGCAAACTCATAATAAAGATGGCAGTCTCGAGTCCTTTACTTATGACCGAATCAAGTTGGGTTGTTTATAGCTCGAACTAGTCAGATCAAATCAATAGTTCTAAACTAAACAGAATCAGGTCAGTTGGGTTGAGCAGGTTGATAGTTGGCCAAAGTCTATTATACATGCATAGAACCAACAAACCCATTTTATTTAAAGACTTAGGCTATTAGTTACCTAAACTAGAAATATTGTATTTGTAACTATAGAATGGATAAAAAGTGTTTGCGGGTCAGCCTAGTCCAGCTCATTTGGAGATGCATTAAAAAGATTACCCACTTCAACCGGAGCCCGTTTGATGAGTTACCTGACCCACCTATAATTCTCTACCTCTACCTAAAAGGAATAGGCTAACTTGTTTTAGTGAAACATTTTATACAGTTGCCATGGAAAGAAGTATCAATTTTACCCGTGCAGTGGCATGCTTTATACCTTGGTTTGTTTGCATCAGTTATAGCCCCCTTTGGAGGCTTTTTCGCAAGTGGGTTCAAGAGAGCTTTTAAAATCAAGGTCTGTGATGGTTGCTATGATTGAGACCGGAACTTGCACTTATGTATTAACATGTTCTTAAATTTTTTAGGATTTCGGTGGCAGTATTCCAGGACATGGTGGCTTTACTGATAGAATGGACTGTCAGGTAATGTACTGACTGATGATAAGTTTTGAACCATAAAAGTTAATTCAATATCAAATTTATCATGATGTGTGTCCAACTTTTTTTCTTATAGGTTGTGATAATATTTCCATATAAGTAACAGCACAATTTTTCCTGATAAATGAAACTCTATAATAGGGACCTTGACATGTTAAAGTATTATGCTTGCAGATGGTAATGGCTGTATTCGCTTACATCTACCATCAGTCGTTTGTCATCCCACATTGTTATCCTGTTGAGGTCCTCTTGGAACAGGTATGCTACTTTCTGGTATCCTATTTGTTATAGCTAAAATGGGTCAATTCTGGCTTATTTACTCATAAATGGGTTGAGTATTATCTTAAACGGGTTAATTGGGTCAACTGAATTTGAACTAAAGGGAGAACGGGGCAAATGGGTTGAAAGTCATCCATAGTCCATATTAATAATACCCTTACAATCTCCTTAAAAAAATAATAATAAAAACTAAAAAAATAAATAAAAAAAAGATTAGAAAATTAATGTACTAAAATTGTTTTTTGCTATTTTGTAAAATGGGTAAAAAAATCTAATTTTTTTGTGGGTCAATCCGTCTATCTTGCCAACTCTAGTTTAGGTTTTGACAATCTTATTTATTCATTTGTGGGTCCCGTTGGAGACGCCTTGCAAGAGATAGAGCTATAGTTTTGCAAGAGATAGAGCTATAGTTTAGCCAAAGTAACTTGCTTGAATAAGACTGTACAGTCAACACGAATTTTATTAGTGTTATTATATAACCCGTTATTCTTTATTGAACAGATATTAGGAAGCCTTACTTTCGAGGAACAAGAGGTGTTACTTACAAAACTGAAGGAGGTAATAGAAGGGAGGCAACTCCAACACTGATTTCGCCTTATTCATCATCTCCATTCCTTTTACACGAATAGAAGCGCCAATGCAGCAAGTCATCTTGGTAACATAATACATCTGTAGCTGTCAATATTCACTCGTTCTTGTGTTCATTTGGTATTTAATTAGAGACGTGTTACTCTGTATAAAATTAGGATCAAAACATTGTAAATGCTAGTAGATGCACACATGTGATTACAAGAACTAATTCATTGTGAAAGCAGTCTAATTTGAGTATTTTACTGAAATAGATTTATAATTGGCGCATGGCAATTGTGATCAGTTATACTATAACCGGAACTTACTCGCCTTTTTACAGTTTAGGGTACAATTTTTTTTCCAAATCTTCCATTCTGATTCACGAGATTCAAACACAAAAGAAACCAAGTATATATTCATGTTGACAAATAAATATTCATCAAAACTAACATATTTCTGTTATCAAATATCATATGAGCTCTTTCAACAAGATCAGCCGCAATTATCATACACACCTGATGAAATGTTTCAAAATTCACTAAAAATGACTACTTACAGCATGAAGGGTCATTTAGCTACCATCACCTTCCTTTTTTGTTGATTCAGAGCTCACGGTCCGTGTATCTTTTCTGTATTGTGGAGACGCTAACCGTCTTTCTAATGGTGTTTTCCTCTTGCTAACCACAAACCGATTCACCCCTTTTCGCATTGGCATAATCGATGGAAAATCCTCATCTGGAATTTGACTTAACTCGGAGATATCTTTAATCTGTGCCACGCGTCTAAACCATCTTTCAGCTTTAGCCTCTTCTGACATATCCAAAGGGTCGGTTTCCATAACGGCTGATCCTTCCAGACTCGACCCTGAACTTTCCCACCCGTTTCTCACATTTTGGTTTTCAGGTTTTACCCATTCGCCACTTGAGGTTGTGGGTCTATCTTCACTTCTTGTTTGTTTCACAGGATTCACGTCATTTGCAGCTATAGTCGAGCTCTCACGTGACATATAACTTGAATCTGTGCTATTTCCTTCCATCCCATTTCTCACATTTTGGTTTTCGGGTATTACCCGTTTACCATTTGACGTTTCGGGTCTATTTTCACTTCTGTCAATATCAGTATTTCTTGTTTCTTTGCCAAGATTCATGTCACTTGTATGACTTGAGTTTGTGTTTTTTGACTGGTGATTATCATCTTTTTTAGCGAAATAATCAGGCGGAAATGGAACAAAAGGAACAAAGTTGGTAGTGTTATTGCTAACTTGCTCCATAGACTGTTGTCGTTTATATGTAGAGGAAGTTAATGATCGATCTTTTTTCTTACTAACCACAAATCGGTTTTCCCCTTTACGCATAGGCATAATCTCAGGGAAATCGTCATCTGAAGTATCACTTTTAATATCAGTGACATCTTGGAACTCCGACACTTTGTTGAACCATCTTTCTGGTTTTTCTTCTTCAGTATCATCCACAATTCGATCCTCAAATTTAGTAGTTGATTTTTCTAGATTGTTGATTTTCATGTTTTCGGATTTTTTGGCAAACATATCAGCGGGTAAAGGCACAAATGGGGCATAACTGGAATCACTTCCATTTGGGGTAGGGGATGTTTTCACCTGCCCGGCGGGTAATGGAACTTCACCAGGTCTCCTACATTCGCATTTTATGCAAACCATGTTCCTTCCGTGATTAAAAAAATTACATCTGGAAAAGGTAGAAGTTTTTAAATATTAATATTATGAATATACAATAACAGTTTTACTAGAGGTGGCAATATGTGCGGGTTAGTTAGCGGGTCAAAACAGGTTTGGTTTAGTGTGGGTCCAATCAGGTTGACTACTTGACCATCTATATGTTTTCCATCTTACTAACTTTTAATAGATAATTACGTGTTAGAAAGAGATGCTGGGCGATTTTCAGGCCATTTGACCCGTCCCCCATTTAAAAAAATCTTTGTATATGACCCACTTAATATAAACCATAAGCCAAATTGACCCACTTACAGATAAATGGGTCAAAATTGCCATCATAGAAGTTATACCAAGTAGCAAATGTAAAATAGAATGAATGAATGGAAACAATGCTCACTCAGGACAATCCCACTCGCTGCCAGTCAACTGTCTTTGTGGTCTTAATTCCTTGCATTCATGACATTTAGCGTCCTTTGCAATATTCATGCAACTGCACCTGCTCAAAAGGAAGAAAAACATGCGTCCATTAAACCAAGTTGTTGATTGACACACATCAACATCACCTTTTTCCCTTTTCACAAGTTTTCAAAATGAAGCTGATTTGAAACAGGCAATTTAGTACTGGTCAAAACAGGTGGTCGAATTGACCTTTATACGGTTTTTCTTCACTCTTAATAACTATAAGTCCTTTATGTAAAAAAAAAAAAACCATAATTTGTGTGTTAACTATGACTACAAAGACAAAACTATTACAAATTCACAATAACAATCTAGAAGTTTTTATCAACATGCTTTAGGAGGTTGTATCCATTGAAATACCTAAGGTCGACTTTCAATCTGTTTGTTGGGTTCAACTCAATTCAACCCGTATCTAGATCAAGTCAATGATACAACCTAATTGTAACATACAAAGAAACCGTTGCAACACGGTCACCACTTTTCTCGTCTTAAGAACATAATAAGCAATGAAAAAACCATGAATACCTTATTCTGAATCCAAAATCAGGCGATAGTTTCTTTTAAAATATCTACGTGCAAATAAAAATAAGGCACACGAAGAAATGCAACTTACTTCTTGCATATCCAATCACCTCTCTTCATAGCACCATTTGGTCTACGAGTGCTTGTTGTTTGTTCATTTTCCTCTGTCCCAGTTGATTTTTCTGTGGTGGGCATATTCAAAGCTTCCACTTTATCATTAAGATTAGCCATTTTTCTTAACAAATTTCGGGCTGATGATTCAATAGCATCATCAATGTTCCTCTCAGGATAAATAATAGGATTGCTTGCATAACTTAATATGTACTTCATCACGTCCACCGTTGTTGCTTCACTTGATTCACCCCCCTTCAATTGTTATAAAGATAATGAGAACACAAGCACTCGATATAATAACTAATAGGCAAATAGCTCATATTTCGACACTTCATTAAAATTAGCAACAATTTCATTTGTGAAATGTCCAGTGTTAATTGCAAAGTATCTTTTTGCCATTTTGGATTAGAAGGCAAAGTTCCATTAAAATTAGCAACAATTCCATTTAATCGGAATGTTAGGACTAGAAGGCAAAGTTCCGATTTGGCGTCACAGTGTGTGTGGATGTGAATTTAATCCGATTTACAATTTGTTGTCACAACAGTTAGTTTATAGTGTTAGGGTAAAAGTGATTATACGTATAATTTTCTGATTATATATAAGGTTCAAAATAATCAGATTTTGGAAGGGATTATTATTTTCCTCGAAAACAGATTATTGAGATTCACGTACTTCTAACTTCAATGAACTAATATTTTGAATTTACACCAATTTAAATTGCATGGTCACTTCAAAAAGCACATAGAACACACTCAAATCTGTATACAACAAGTAAACCACACCCAAAATCACAATACTAATTCTAGTTTTGACTAAGAAAACACCAAAATCATGAATGCATAGACTACCAGTAACAAACCTTTAAGAAAGATCGCATTCGTTTCTCAGTTTCAATGGCATTTTTGAAAAGATGTGGAGTCCCATTGTTTACAAGCATCTCAATATCATCCTTAGGAAGCCACCTGAAACACAAATACCAAATCAAATTAAGGTGTACCAATCTCCTTCATACCTCAAAGTGCATATTTACCATAAAAAGAATAAGCTAGTAAGTAGTAACTAGTTTTTTCCAAACACACAAAACTGCTTATGTGGTTACATACGCAGACAGATAAGCACTTACCTAAGCAATACAAAGCACTCTCTTTTCTAGGCTCAGTAGATAGTACAGTAAGTATGAAATACATATAAATATAACATTTTAATTCGAATTTAACACATGTTCGACAAGACTTTAGAGTGTGTTTGGGATTGCGCTTTGAGGGAAATTATTACATTTGGTAAACCAAAAATGATTTTCTGCATTTTTCGTTTTCCAGAGAAAATTGAAGAAACATGTTGATACCAATTATTAACGAGAAACAATTGGAGGCCTAAATATGTGTATAAACGAGTCAGTGTTTTATATTCATGAAAAAGTGGGTCCCTTAGCTGCAAATGCATATTTAGACCTAAAACTAACCACGTCTTTGGCCTCCCAAGCATTTCTCATTAATAAAAACGCGAAACACAATCCGAAACACCTCCTTAATAGTGGAGGACCACTTGAGTAAAATACCAACTCAATCCACTCAAATTCACTGGAATACTTTTACTCGCCACTAGGGTGTTCGTTTAAGCTTATTTATGAGCTTATGAGCTTATCTGTTTTTGGGTTATGTTTCATAAGCTCCATTTCTTTGACTAACGTTGGAACTTATTATAACGGGGCTTATCTAAGTTTATTATAGCAAACTTATACATAAGGCAACAAGTTTCAAAATAAAATTGAGCTTATGAAACATATAAGCTAATAACAAGCCCATAAAGAACACACAAAAAAACCTTAGTATATCAGGTCTATCATATGCAAACCCCATGCACAAACAAGCAGTATCCACAAAGTCCATAGATAAACTCTCATTGGACACAATCTCATCCTTAAAAATACCCTTCACATCAACTCCACCAGTATTCGAAATAAACTCGACTAGTTCAACCCACTCTTGCCACGGATGTGAAGGCACAACATAACTAGTATTCTGTTTTAATGTGTTATTACTGGTTGGTTGTGGGTGATAATTTTGTGAGGTTTTGATTTGGAAAAGTGAGATTGGGCGGTGGTGAGGGATGGTGGAGAGGGTGGCGGGACGGTGGTGGAGGTGGTGGTGGTGGTGGAAATGGAAGAGTGGACGGGTGAAGGTGGATAGACGTGATGTAGAAGTTAACATTTGGTCGGAGGAGAAGGTGGGTTGGTCACTGGAGTTAGAAGAAGATATGGGTTTAAACTTTGAAGCTAACTAGCCTCGTCCCACTTTTATGGCAAGTGGTTCTACACCCTATTTTCACTTTTCTAATTTACCCTTGTCAATTTATAGAAAACAAATACAAAAAATTGAGGCAACATGATCTCGTAATGTTTTAATGATGATAAATAAACTTTCGAAACACATAAAATAGCAAACGGTAGCCAAAGTTCCTCGACTCACATGTCTGCTTCTGGCGCGCTTCTCACGCGTCAACGCGTGGGCGACGCGCCAGGCTTCTGTGAATGTCGGGACGAATTTTGAAAGTTGGCTTTCCCCTTATCTGACAAATGTGGATCTTTCAATACAGGTATGAATTTGCTATGTGCTTAATTGAGAACACTCGAAACGAGTTTTGGGATTAGAGAGATCCAACTTTTAAAATACCCGCTTACGGGAAAACACCAACTCAAGTTTTTTAACTCTCACGGTCTCGCCTCTAGCCAAGGCTTTTCTAAACTTAGGGAGCTTATATATTTCACGTAACATCACGTGAAAGCATCCAATGCTCATATCTCGTGCTTGTCTTCTCTAATCACGTAACGGGTTTACTCCCTTATTAGTCAAACTAAGTCAAAGGTCACTTTGCGTAAACGCATCCTTTCCCGCATGTGTTATGCTTTACATTAAGGCAAAGCACTTAACTTGTTTGTACCCAGTGGCGGAGACAAGATTTTTGATCGTGTGTGGCACGATTTTTACGGCTCGTTTCGCTTCGTAAATATTATTAAATTTCAGCTTTTCATTTGTCAAAATAAAACTAGTTTTTTTGTTGTATCTTTCTAAAAAACACCTTTTGTTTAATATAATGCTATTGACCACAGTGAAAAATATGAACTTCAAAGTATATATACGAGGAGTAAATTAAACATTTGAGAATAAAAAAGTATATGCAATTTTGAGAATTGGAAAAGCAAAAAGAAAAAGAAGGGAAAGTGTGTAAAGACATTTGTACATGTATGTACAAAAAAATACCAAAATACTACAACGAAAATGTAAAACCATAAAACCTTTGGGTGAGAGTTGAATATTATAAAACCGCATCATCTTCTTCGCACCTTTGGTGCTCCTCTGTTTCTATCTTTTTTTCTTCCATATCTCCCAAACTTATATGCTTCATAATATACAATCTGTTAAATAGGCGAAGTAACTCAATTATCTGCTCTCTATCTTCCTTCTTTTCTCTCCACAAACAAAACTCAAAACATTGTTCTCTGAAAAATGGGTTTAGCACTCTAAAAACCCCCATAAAAATCACAGAAAACTACAATCCGTCAGCCAAAACTGTATGTGGCACGTGCCACACGTGGCTTAGGTGTGGCTCCGCCCCTGTTTGTACCAAGGTGTTAGTTGAGTTCGTCGAGTCGTGGAAAGTCACGAGTTATGAAACTATGGATTCTCGACGTTGTGTTACTTGGACTTATAAGTAACCTATGATTCTCAACTCATAATCTTAATTGTCTAAACCTTTTCTTCTTAAAGACAATTAAATTATTTCTTAATCTTTTCTTAATCTCATTTTTACAAAAGTCAAACTACCAAATCTCCCACAATCCTTTCCCAACAACCTTTAAATATTCCCTTACACACCTTACACAAAAGTGTACTTTGTCTTCTCACAAACTCCTACACAATATTCCCTCTTACAATATTATCTTATCTTTACCAACTTCCCATACACGTTTTTCTTATACACATACATACACTTCCCTATACACACATATACACTTTTTTCTACACACACACATCCTTACACACACATACTCACATACACACACCTTTATTTTCAAAATAAACACACTTCACTCACATACCTCTCTTCACACACACAAGGCTCCCCATCCAATCACTCTTACATATTCCTTACATATACAACTCACTCCCTATACACATCCCATCCTTACAACACATATCTCTTATCCCCAACAACTTTATTTTCAAATTTACACATACTACTCACAACCATCCCACTCTTTACACACACTAGGCTCCTCATCACATCCACACTTACATATTCCCTTACACACACACACAATCCAACCCACATATTCCTTACACCCTTTCACATCCCAACCTTTTCACCAACATCCACACTTTCTCCCCAAGAAATGGAATATCCTTTGGAATATCCTTTCTTAACCCAACCATGGTTCACTTCTAACCCAACCATGGTTAGTTCTCTACACACCCATTCTCACTTAACTTTGGTTAACTCTTAACCACACCAAGGATGGAATATTCCCTTGGATATACTCTTCAACCTAACCATGGTTTACTCTCTACACACTTCTAACCTAACCATGGTTACTTTTTAACCCAACCTCTCACACTCTTCCCTATAGAGGAATATCCCATTCTTCTCTATTATGCCATGTGAGGAATATCCATCCTACCCCTACCAAATTACCCTTTCTACTCTTTTACCCTTGGTATTTGGTTTTCTCATAAACACTTCACAAAACATTTTCCAAATTGGCTATTTGAGTTGATAAACCTTAGTGATGCGCGTGATGTGTCGTTGCGGTTTAGCAGTATTAATGCCTATTCAAGTTTTAAATTTATATTTAGCCGACTTATCAATAACACACACACTTAACGAGCAGTGTACCCGGTCAGTATGAATATAATGGTAAGTAGAGTGTCGATCACTAAGAGTGGAACGTATTATCTAATTAACCTAATCAATATTTTAATATCCTAAGTTAGCTTTACAGCCTAATCTAATGAAAGGGGGTTCAGCCTGAGAGACTGGCACAGATTGGTTATATTAAACAGTAAATTAAACTAATGAGCACGAATCAGCGAATAGCATACACGTACACGGATATATGATTAGAAGCAGAAGAAGGCCTGTCCTGATAGTTAAGCAGCTTGTCACTTGTTTTATTGCTAGTTTTATATGAAGCGTATCGTAATCTAATCTGTCTCGTTGGATCTCATTATATCGGCGAGTAAACCCTTAATGATCACTTATGCCTATCCTATTTATCTAAAGACATCAGCTAAATAGGCGAGGAGCAGGTATGGCAGCCTACAGGCTCAGCTAGACACAGAGGTTATCAATGCACTAATATAAGTCACCAAAAACATCATCATATAAACTTTAATTGATGGGAAAGTAATTTTAAGGGGAGCAGTATGGTGGCCACAAGCCCATCAATCCTGATGAATTAAAGCGTACTATTACAATAAAACAAAACTACTTAATGAATTAAATACATGCAGGACCTTCTTACAGCTCTAATATCTTCGTTTGGGGTGTGTCTTGTGTTGCTTTTTCGACTGAACTCGGCTCCTTAGGGTTATGTTGCACACAAAATTTGTCTAGGTCTTGGGGTATTTATAGTTTCTGTCTGAGGGCTCGATGCGGCGCATTTAGTAAGTAGATGCGGGCAACTTCGCGTGGGGTCCAAGATTAATAATTCTGGAATATTCGTACACCGTCTTCAGATGCGGCGTAACTTGAATCTTTATGTGGTGCATGTCCTTCAGTGTCTTGGATTGTATCTGGTGAAGTCTTGATAGTGATACGCCGTATGTCAGAAGTGTAATGCGGCGTATCTGGAGTAGAACAAGCTTGATCTTCTTCGTTGACCAAAGTTTCATAGGCGGCGCATGATAGAATTACATGCGGCGCATTCTTCAAAGTCAGGCAATGGTCTTCGAATTCATCTAAGTATGATATTGCGACGTATCTGTTGAGAGAGATACGGCGCATCTTCCGGATTTCAGTAGACTTTTGACATCTTGCTATGAATGACGTGTCTTTTTTGCTGTTTTCAAAGTTTATTAACTTTAGCTCAAAGATCAATCAAGTGTTTATACAACAATACTCACAACCACAAAACAAAACAAAGTATTTTATCAGCATGTAAAGCAGACACCCGACTATACTTATTGGTTCGGGATGGGGGTTCTAATACCCATCCGTACGTGCAGTTGCGAATCCCACGACCCGGATACACTTACTCTAGATATAATCCTTTCGGTGGATTACAACCGTTACAACTTCATCTCACCCGATAGTGCACTTTAAAAAAGATCAGTGCTCACCTAAGAAGGGCTTATCTCCTCAACGTATTCGCCCTCCAGGAAAACCACCCAAAAGGAATCTCGTATTCGTACTTTACCGACTAAAGACCACTAAGACTTCCCACTGGAAGTTATCAAACCCTAACTAGATCACCAATGATCTAGGCTTGGTCACCAGAGCCAAGATTCAAACTACGAGTCCCCAATTGATCTAGGCTTTGGCACCAACACAGACAACTTAGATGACTCCTTTTATTTATGGGTACCCCAATATAGAAATGGTTATTTTAGAATTTGTTCGGTAG
>LBNU01036422.1:2399-12625 GCA_014162995.1 Artemisia annua | reverse complement strand
AAAAAATAAACAACCGTATCTTTTATTTATTGTATGTTGGGTCGAGGTTGGGCCAAGGAAAACAAGAAACTTATGGGCTTAATTAGTTATTTGGGTCATTTGTGTTGTTACTAGTTTGTGAATTAAGAGAAAACGGTCCAAAACTATATTCGTGTCACGTAAAATAGTTCTCGTATTTTATATTAGATTTCTAAATATTTCCGGATTCAAAATATGTTAAGAATTTCAATTATAAGGTTTCGTTAAGTTGTTTAGATCATATGCAGTAAATTTCAAAGTTGTTAGGGCTTATTTGGTAATTCATAAATAATTATTAAGATATTTAGTTGTAGGGGCATTTTGGTCATTTTACACGTTTAGAATTTTTAGGTATTACATACTTAATGTCAAACACACATCTTGATAAAATCACTCTAAAAAACCTTTTTATTCATTTATCTTCTTCTTCTCATCACCTCAACTACTAATCATCATCTTCTTCTTCTAACTACCTAAACCACTCACCATAAAATCACTTACAATTACCATAAAATACTTAAACTCGCACAAAATATCTATATCTATAATCATAAAATCACTCCCAACCATCATAAATTTATGGTGGTCAGATTTGTGACCACCACCATCGCTACCTCCACCACTACTCGTTACCTCTGCTACCACAATTCTCCACCATCCGCCACCTCCATCACAACCACTTCCGCCAACTAATATGGTGTTTGTATTAGGTGGCGGAGGAAGCGAATGGTGGTGGTCACAGAGCCAACCACTACATATCCGAAGGATGATGTTAGTAGATGTGGCAGATAGTGGTGGTAGAGCTGATGAGAAGAAGATTGGTGATAGGTTTTGGTATTTTGTGGTGTTTGTGAGTGATTTTATAGTGATATGTATAAATATTTTACAGGTTTAAGTATTTTATGGTAGTTAAAAGTGATTTAAAGATAAGTGGTTTAGGTATTTTATGGTAGTGGAAATAGTGAGAAAAAGATGGTGATGGTCAAAAGAAGAATATGAAATGAGTAAAAAGGTGTTTTGGAGTGATTTTATCAAGAAGTGTATTGGATTATTAGTAGATAACAGAGAAAAAATTATAGAAAGATGATTATTGCTAAACGTTTCTAACAAGGATGTTTAGTGCGATACCTAACAATTCACCGGAACGTAATTTGTAGTTTTCTCTTGATCTTTTTTCTTTTCTTTTCAACCTAAGTGTAAAATAGCATTATATTCCTATTGGTAAATGAAATCTAATATTAAGTCAAAACTTTTAAAAGTAGTCAATCTTAAAATTTACTTTATAATATTTTAGTGCAAAATTATTAGTTTTCATAAATTTAATTAACGAATTCCCTGTAAAATTTAAAGATAACAACCGTTAGTTTTGTTAAATTAAACTAACCTTGAATACCAAAAACAACGTGTACGTATGGGGTTACAAATGTAAAATTTGAAGTACGGGTTTTAAATAATTTGAATACCAAGAGATCAACCATGTGATTTACACGGGTTTATAAGAAAAACCTTTACGATAATTTTTAAGTAATATCAAAATTATCGTGTAAGCATGAGTTTATTGTGCGACGACTTATAGTAAGTATTCATTGTTTGCTCTTTGAAGTTTATGTAAGAATAATTGGATTTACAACACACGTCCAACAAAAATCATAAACACACATAGTTAAAGCTTAAAAGTACAGTAGTGAAGCGCGAGTTAAAAGGGGCAATTTCGTATCTCTCTTCTTTCAAATTAGAAAATTTACATTTATCACAATGATGCTTTAAAAGTGTTGTACATTATGCATTGAATGATTGTAATTTGAGTATATATAAAATCAATTATGAAATAAAAAAGAGATATGAAATTCACACTAAAAATGATTTAGAGACCTAAACATATGACTACTTTTGTGTCTAAATTGAAGTGTTGGTGTTTTATTGGTTTGTGAAAGCGTGGACCCTTTTACTGTCACCAATAAGAAGATGACACATAGATTAGGCATGCCAATTAGGCATACCAATTATGCATGCCAATCAATGCTCTTAAATTAATTTCAATACCAAAACCCATGTATGCACAAAGAAATAACCTAGCTAACAAGAATACAAAATTTTTAAAAAGATTTGTCGATCAAGTGCGCTTAAGGTACCAAAGGGCTTGTGTCCCAATGGTACACATGTTGCATGAGAAGCTCCTCAACTAAATAGTTGTGGGTTCAAATCACACTTAGGACATTTAAAATAGATTTGTGGTGTAAATATTTTGAGATAGTTAAAATTATTGTTTACAAAAAAAGTGCACTTAAGGTATTTGTTAGTGTATTTATTTAACTTAATTTTGTTTGAAGTGTAAAAATGCATTCAATACATAATTAAGATTATAAAATATTTTTGATATATCTGATTTTAATTTCAAAAACCTATATTTGCTAGAGTTGAGATTATATAGATCACAAATTTTTTATAGATCCAATTAACAAATTCTGGTCACTTATTTTTATATCAAAATGAAAAAACATCTTGCAAATGGTAAATCGTTAAGCAACAAAAAATACACTATCCGACGAGAACTTTTTTATCTTTCAGTAGACGGACACTTCGATATACTTTCAACGAACTTTCCTTTTCGAGTTTTTTTTTATGCGTCTGAAAAAATCACATGTGATTGTTGTGTTAGAAATCACGTGTGATTTCATAAAATTAATGTGATAATTAAAATAAAAATTCACATGTGATTTCTCCATACGTAAATTTTAACACTTACAAAAAAGAGTTGAAAAAAATTCGTCGAAAGTTATAGAAGTGTCCATCTATAAAAAGATGGTTTAATTCTCGTCGTGATGGCATGATTCTTTTTGCGTAACGATTAACAGTTTATAAGATATTTAATTTTAAAAAACTGAGAAAAATGTGTTTTTTTTTATTAAAAAATAATAATAATAACCATTAGGGTGCCGTTTGGTTTGCTGCATGGAATCGTTATCACTATAGATTTGATAGTAGTGTAGAATGGAAATGGATATTGAATGTGATACCGATTCCAATATCAGTGTTTGGTTTTATAACTAGTTTTAGATATCAAAAGTAGAAAGGAATTTTTTTTTAAAGAGATGATCAAGGGAAAATGGGGTGGACCCACAAGTATGAGTTTGAAAGGATAGCTTTTAGCTAGTTATGATGTATGCCTAATTTTCAACTATCATATCCCAATTTGAAAGTCATACAATTACACAAACATCTTTAATGACAATGAAATTATTCCCTGATTCTGATTTTTACATACCAAACACACCCCATCTTTATAGCATTTATGGTCTACATCGAACTTTCCTCCATCTTTCTATTCTACTTATTTAATAAAACATATTGAACTTACAATACTATGAGCGATCCGGAAATATAACTACGTACTACAATGGCCCAACTAATCAATCATGCAAATTCTAATAAATACACACCCACAGACCTATAACGAAAATGTTTGTTGAAGGATACCTATTAGAGTGCTAGGTGTGGTGAAGAACCACTGCTCCCCGTTCCTACGTGGAGGGTTCGTCGAGCTCGCCACCCCTCGCCGCCACACCGCCCCCTCGCCTTCCCTCGCCGTTTGTNAAAAAAAAATACTACTTAGATAGTAAGTTCATGGAAGATTTTAACGAAATGAAAATACGTTAAACATTAAAACGAAAATACATTAAACATAGATACGTTAATTAAACCATGAAACAACGAAACGGAAATTGAAAGCCCTAAACTACAGTACGATAAAATTGTATCGTGTGTGTTTGTTTATTGTATTTTTTTGCATAACAACCACGCCTGGAACCGCCTTTAGAAATTAATGCCTTTTGTATTCTGTATCGTGTGTGTTTGTTTATCGTATTTTTTTTTTTTACGTATTGTAACTTTTTTATTTTGATGAAATAAAAATTAGTATGTTTTATTGTTATGAATAATTAGTGAAATGAATTAAATTTATTTAATGAAATGAATAAAAAAAATAAATGTGTAAGTGGTGGGGCCCAAATGAAGAAGTTGAGGTTAGTTGTGAGTGAGGGGGGGTTTAGCTGTGAAGAGGTGTTGGGTGAGGTGGCACCGGTGAGATCCAAATGAAGAGGTGTTGGTTCTTCACCACACCTAGCACTCTTATTAACTAGTCAATTGGGTTTTGAAACCTTCACCAGGAGATTGATGACCTCTTTTCTTCGGTCTATCGGTCAAGTTGTATAAATATTCGATCATTCATTATCCAAACTATATGTTTTATTTATATTTTTTGTTTAACGTATATCGACTTAACAGACTGTATGCATGCAATTCAAAACAAAGTTGGCCTCGTTTGATTTATGAACCTCTTGTTTTTATTCAAAGAAAGTCAATATGAACATCAATCCACATCTAAGTTTTCTAGCTGTATCCAGATGTAAATAAAATAAGAGATGTTGTATATTTGTTTATTGAAAACTAGTTATAATTCCCGCGCGCGGTTTTTTTTTTTTTTTTTTTTTTTTTTTTTTTTTTTTTTTTTTAATAAACAAGTTAAAAAAGATTAAATCTTTGGTGATATGCAAAAAAAACCTAAAGAAAAGAAAAACAAAAACTTTTCGAAAGGTTTTTTTTTTGCCCAAAACAAAAAAAAAATTTAAAATTTCCGACGTTTTTTTTCAAAAAGTTAAATTTTAATTTTGCAACTATTTTTTCTGTTAAAAAAAAAACCCCGTAAAAATTTAAATTTTCACATTTTTTTTGTTCAAAACTTTTTTTTTTTTTTTTTTTTTTTTTTTTTTTTTTTTTTTTTTTTTTTTTTTTTTTTTTTTTTTTTTTTTTTTTTTTTTTTTGAAATAATTATTTAAAATTTTTAATCCTATTGTTAATTGCATCTTATCTATATTTTTTGTATTTTTATCTTCTACTTGTGTTGTGGATAAATATAAAATCTTACGAAAATATTTTTTTTTAAAAATATCTTATCTATATTTTTTGTATTTATCTTCTACTTGTATTATGGATAAATATAAAATGTTACTTAATAGGAAAATAATCTTTTTTTTTAAATAAAATTATTACTAAATAAGGTATGGTTCCAATTTTTTTAAAATGAAAAATTCCCAATAGAGGGTTTTGTTTAATTATATAAAAGATTTTCTAACTTGTAGTTTTAAGGGTTTATATAAAAATATGTTATTAAACTTTCCAAAAAAGTTCGTTACCAAACTTTCATTTTGTTCACGTATGTTACTTAACTTATGAAACATGACATTTGAGGTCACTGAACTTATAAAAGATATTTATAAACAACACTGAACTTGTAAAAACACAACATTCATGTTACTTAACATATCCAAAAATATACGATTAAGTCACTCCTATCAACAATAAAAAAATGTTTTCTATAAGTTCAGTGACCTAAGTAAATAAAACGAAAATTTAGTAACTTAGGCGAACTTTTTTAAAAGGTTTATAATAACATATTTGTATATTTACCCTAGTTTTAAACATAAATTGTAAACGTTTTTTATTTTATTTTATTTTAGGTGATTACTTAAGCTCATGTTTTTTTTTTTTTTTTCCTTCTTCTTCTTCTTCCCTTTAGGCTTCTCTCTGATAAGCTTGAAGTGATACTTCTAGCTAGTCTATGCTCAGCTTCGATAACTAATTCCATTATTGTTTATACAATCATATACAGCTTAGCGAACAGCACTAAGATGACTAACCCAGCTTGGATCGGAGCTAAGCCCAAACGCAACTATATGTACACATTGTTGTGTAGAATATAAGCTAATTATTACTAGTAGTTTATTACGAACTGTTTGTCTCATCAAATGTATAATAAACTAAGATTCTTCCAGGCATCAATGTTTGTATCTTATTCGTATAATGATAGTTTATAAACCAACAGATTGTAAAATCATGCCCAAAAAGAGCCAAAAAAGCATAGAAGCTGTGTGTTTTTACAATTAAATAAATTGTCAGCTTTGGCTGCTAAGTCGTCAATAATACTGTTTGGTTAGCTTTTAGAACTAGGAATTAGGACTAACTTAAATCGTTACATGCTTGAGTCATTTACTAGGTTGGACCTAACAATGGGTCTTACGAGTCTCGCATCAAAAATCCAAAACTCTAAGACCAAATACATGCACAGGATGAGCCTTATTGGTAGTTATACGGCTTGATCTTTATATGCCTTTACGCCGGTCCTTACACTACCCACAATAAAGGGGTCGACCTTGAGGGTCGTCGGTCGAAGTGGGGGTCACCGCTATCGTGCCTCAAAGGTCGTTGAGGGTCGTCGGTCGACCTTTTGGGCGAAAGGGTCGTGTGCTAGTTTGTGTGTGTGTTTTAATTATTTAAAATGTATTTTTGTAGGGTATGTGTTTTGTAGAGTAGGTCGCCTTATTGTGCCTTAAAGGTTGCCCGTAGGAGAGAGAAAGCTGGCTGGAAAAATGAGGGTCGTTGCCTAGCCTTATGTTCGCGTTATTTGTTTCTTTAGGCGGACCAAATAGGAAAAAAAACATGATGTTTAACTGCATCAATCTTAAAGCATGAGGTGACATTATATGGAAAGCCTAAAGGAAAATGATTGAACAAATAGATCATAATTCATAAGTTAATACCAAATTTTATTCAGCTACTGCACTGAAAGATTGACAAATATTGAATAACATATCGGGAGAAATAAATAGCTAGAAATGATAAGTTACATATAAAACAGAATACATTTTATTGATATGGATAGTTTTGAATTACAAATATACTTGAAAGATAGTATTTGACGACGACGACTTAATTCTTAAGGGCACTTCTTTTTGTTGTCACGTGTGGTCATTTCGGCATAGCAAGCACATGATTCATAGTTGCCTGAGGTGCCTGGAGGAACACAATTACACCTTCCACAACATGTCCCGCATGCCCTGTTGCATAAGTTAGGCCTCTTTGATAGTTTACATCTTGCTGCACATGCCACTCCACAATCTGTATATTATAAAAACCATTATTCTGTTAGTCAACCGTTGTACAAAGAACAAATGGAAGTAAAGCAAATAAGCTTGAATTAGTAGTGTTCTTAAAAACAATACCGATCTTGGTGGGTGCGTCTTTGTTGTCAATACCAGCATCAGTCTGTTAGAAAATTAGTGAACGTCAGTATGGAAATAAAAAGCACAAATAAGGGGGTGTTTGTTTCATTTTATATGTGGACTTATGAACTTATCTGATTTCGGCGTATATAATAAGCTCCAATGTTCCGGCTTACTTTGAAACTTGACTTATATAAGTTTATCATATCATAATAAATTTATATAATAAGCCCACAAGTCTCACAATAAGTCAAAAAATTGAAGCTTATGAAATATAAGCTGAAAAACAAATAAGCTTATAAGCCACCTATAAACTAACACAAACATCCCCTAACTAACATGTTGTTACTCAAAATAAATAAATAAATAATAAATTAAATAAAAAAAAATCAAGTACTAGTATTAAAATTGATCAAAGAGGATTAATTATAAAGGTGAAGAAATATTACTAGTTCATTTGGATAGGAAGCTTGGACGAGTTGGATTAGGAAAAGGGAAATAAGAAGTGAAGCAACAAATGCTTTGGAGATACCCATTTTGGTTTACAAGAGAATCTAAAGCTAATGGAGTATTAATAAGTGTTTTTATTTGGGTGTGAATGAACCAAAGTTTCAGCTTGTATTTATAGGTTGTATGCATGAGAGAGGTGGGTTCATGATGCAACCTAACATTTTTTTACCATAGCGGCCATATTATGATTGATGATCTATAAAGTGATGTATGTATAATAGCCGGGCTAACTTCAATTTATATAAATATGTTGGTTATATTTTAGCGTAATATTTTCCGAACCATGTGTATATGCAATAAAATTAAGTTCAAAATCTTCTTTTGTAAGTCATAATTTTGCGTAACATTTTTCCGAACCATGTATATGCAATATAATCAGTATCTTTTATATAATAAAACGAAACCCCTATTGGGAATTTTTCATTTCAAAAAAATTTGAACCATACCTTATTTAGTAATAATTTTATTTAAAAAAAAAGATTATTTTCTTATTAAGTAACATTTTATATTTATCCATAACACAAGTAGAAGATAAATACAAAAAATATAGATAAGATATTTAAAAAAAAAGATTATTTAGGTAACATTTTATATTTATCCACAACACAAGTAGAAGATAAATACAAAAAATATAGATAAGATGCAATTAACAATAGGATTAAAATTTTTAAATAATTATTTCAAAATTAGAAAAAAAACCGCGCGTGCGCGGGCATTATAACTAGTAAATCTTATATAATAAAACAAAACCCCTAGTGGGTATTTTGTCATTTTGAAAAAAAAGAATATTTCCTTATTAGGTAATATTTTAATTGTTATTTAATTTATAAGTTTTTAAATTTGTTTTGTTGATATACTATACAAGTAGAAGATAAATACAAAAAATATAGATAAGATTTAAATGATTATCTTTAATTATAAAAAACTACAATTAAAATCATAAATCAAACAAAATAAAAATTAAATTATTAGTTTTTTAATAAATAAAAATATATCATTCAAAAAATTTTAAAAAAAACCTGCGCGTGCGCGGGCATTATAACTAGTAGATATGATAGGACCAATTCCGTACCGTCACAATAGCTTTTACAAGGAAACAAAAGAATATTTATATCTTTGAAACATGGTTGTCGTATGTCGAAGATACACATTCTTCTAATTCAAAGATGCAAATGTTTTTTATTTTCCTTTTAGAGCTATTGCATCATGGACGGAACATTTAAGGGGCCGAGGGGGTTGTGCCCCCCTCAAAATTTTTGACCCTATGTACATTTTATACCCTTTTACTTCTAGTTTTAGTCATTTTTAATACAAAAATTTTAGCGTTGTGTATTCCAGCCCCTCTAAAATAAATACTTTACAAGTTGGCCCCCCTAACGAAAACATTCAAGTTCCGTCTCTGTATTGCATTGGTAGTCCTATTATATCTATTTCTATTAGTTTTGTATATTTCATGGTTCGGGTAAAAATTACGGTTATTTAGAAACAATACGAGTCATAACTTATATGAAACAAAAGCTATCACAACAAGAATTTGAACTTTTCGCGACACTAAAGTTATAGCGATGCATAGACGACTATATATATATATATATATATATATATATATATATATATATATATATATATATATATATATATATATATATATATATATATATATATATGCGAATAGCTTGGCTACAANGTATATGTACACTAGACGAGTACCCGTGCATAGCAACGAGATTTTATAGCGGCATTTTATTATAATGATATTTTGGTTAAGTGGTTTGTGTAACGTTTTGTGTAACCAAAATATCACTATAACTATCTGCCGCTATAAAATTCGGTTTCTATGCATGAGTACTCGTCTAGTTTTTTTGAATACACCTAAACACTTTGTGTGACACCCTAAATCTTTTAGACAGAATGTAATAATTTTACATTTGTATTCATTCTGTATATATACGTGTGTATTCATTCTTATGTTGACAAAACAATTTTACATTTCAATGTTTTCATTTATTAATTATTCATTTAACTTTTCATGTTTTTAAGTTGACAAAAAATTTGAATGTGTAATATAAGGTTCCATGTTTTCATTTAAGTTTTGATTAAGTTTTAAATTAGAGGTATTAAGGAGTGGTAAATGCATTAATTAAGGGTAAATTAGGCAAAACATTAATTTAAGTTTTTCACTTTTCACTTCTTGACTTTTTGACCATTTTCTCTTTATAGATAGTTGATGAGGAGAAAAGTGTACCCGTTTTAGGGGGTCATTTAAGCCCTAATTCGTGTTAATATGATCAAATATTGCCTTAAATCGTTCCTTTTGTCATTTTAGGTACTTTTGAGAAGAATTGTGGAAAACACATCATTTTTGGAGCATAAAGTGAAGAAAACGACAAAGTCTCAAAAGAATGCTGGAAATCCTTCCTGACGGCGTCAGAGTCACAAGGTGACGCCGTCAGCCAACCAAG
Source organism: Artemisia annua (assembly GCA_014162995.1). Lineage (NCBI taxonomy): Eukaryota > Viridiplantae > Streptophyta > Magnoliopsida > Asterales > Asteraceae > Artemisia > Artemisia annua. The sequence continues at coordinate 2,577 of LBNU01036422.1, read as the reverse complement.
ACAAAGGAGTGGATTCTGACTATACGTGACGCCCTAAGAAGAAAATGAGATGTTTACACCTGACGGCGTCAGGTGTTAGAGATCCTAGGCCGTCAGGTGCAATGTTAAAGAGTGACGGCCCAGAGCAAGTTTACAAGTAACGGCGTCAGAAGTAGATCTAGGCCATCCGAGAACCCTA
>LBNU01036418.1:43486-62296 GCA_014162995.1 Artemisia annua | reverse complement strand
TTTTTAAGGGTTTTATACCCTTGGATCTCTCATGTTACATTAAAGATAAGTAATCAATTAATCATTCAATATGTCTATGTGTTGTTTGATTCTATCTTGTTCTTGTCTTTTGTTTAGCATGCTAGGCTAGATTTTCTTTGTGTTTGCTTAGATCTAATGAAACCTAACTATTGATTATTGATTGAATGGTGTGTTATTAATTGTATTGGATGGGTGATTATCGATGTTAGGCTTAAGAAAACTGGCAGACTTCCGGTTGGTAACATGCTTGAACGTCTTAAGAAACATGAACCAAGATGTACTAAGGTTATTTTGATTGTATTTAATGCATGAGTGAATTCTAGTGATCCCATGTTAGGAGCTTCTTAGCCGGCTCGACATAGGAGTGAAGTAGGATCTCATAGAGTTAGGGGAAGTCCGTATACACCCCTATGAATGGTATTAAGGAATACAATCCGTCATCTACGCAATTAATACACACTAATCAATCGGTAAAAGATAGTTAGGGAGTAAGAAAATCTAAGTAAACACACTTCTCTCTATATTAGTTTTCACAAACATTTACTTTTTCTTGTTATTTTATTTCATTTGCATTAGTAGTAATTTGAGGTAGTTGACTAGCAACTAATTCCGCTCACTTCTTCCAAAACCCGAGATTTTTACTTGCTTTCCAAAAAATATGAAAATACAAAAAGAATCTTCCCTCACCTCTAGACCTATTAGAGTAGCTTTTCAATCCTAACGACACTATTCCCTGAGAGAACGATCAATCCCCCGGTACTTGCCACTTCACTATACTACATCGGTCAGGTACACTGCCTGGTGGGGATTGCAAGCTTCTCGAGATCCCTTGAGAAGTAAAACCCTAGTGCGTGGTCGCAATCCCGCACATCATTTAGGGATTGTCTTCGCTTTTTTCGGAATTCTCATCCAATCGTAATCATTCATTGTAATCATGTAATAAAAATTGTATTCTTAATCACAGCCCTAAGGGCTATCATTAGCAAAACCCAATCTTTAAATACCATAATTTAAAGTTTATCCCCTAAGGAGAAAGGTTCGATGCTTGCATACTGCCCAATGGATGTAACTATGAGCTCGAATCACTAACTACTAACTCGCTGTTCAAACAAACAAACACACAACAACAACAACAACAACAACAACAACAAAAAAAAAAAAAAAAAAAAAAAAAAAAAAAAAAAAAAAAAAACTCCTATAAAATCGACTTGTTTGTTTATCCACATCCTACACATTATTATCGTATTGCGTACAAAAGAATTAAAACTAGCCACTAGGTGGGACCCATGAACACCTCTACCTTTGTCCTCGTATATATATAAGGTCACGATTCTAAACAATCATGTGATACTACGTAACAAGCAAACTCATCATACACATATATATGTCCTCATTCTCATTATCATTTATAAACTCTTGTAACACAAAACCAAACAACAACAATGGTAGAAACAAAAAACAACAACAACAACCTTAATAATCATGATTATCAACATCATCCATTGTTGAGTGGAGGTAGAAGAAGTGATAGCAAGTATAGCCATGGCTTTTCGAATTCTCAGATCTTATCACTGACTGCTATGTGTGAGGCTTTCATACCTCCTATTAGTTTACCCGAGAACGACAACGTTGACCGGTTCACACGTTCGTTTTATGCTGCTTCTGGATCTCAGTTTCCTGTTCCTCAAGAGGTATGACTTTTTTTGCTTTTGTGTGTTTAAATGTTTTGATCATGTTTTGTGTTATGTTTGTGTTCTTTTTTATAAAATGTTGATAACCGATAATGCTGAGTAAAATTTGTAAATGTTTTTTATTGTTTCGAAAAAATAATAATTGAATTTTAGGATATATTTAATGACAATTGACAAGTTATGAGATAAATACCAAGACAACTTCGTTGGAGCAGTTCAACATGTTTTTAGTGTTTAAAACTATATATGTAAACCACCACCGACGGATACTGTAGGGAGCCATGGGTGCTCGACCCCCTTCAACACGTTTAATCGATTTGCTATTTATCTTATGAAATTTAAGTCTGTGACTCAATTATAGGTGAATAACCCTATGACGTGGCAACAAAACTAAAAAAAGCCTGACACCGTTTTATGCACAAAGTTTTTATATAATATATTTTTTTTATTAATTGTCAATATGTTCTTTTTATCAAAAATTTAATTTTGTAACCCACTATATGTGATCATTAGAATTTAGAGCATACCAATTAAAGTTATAGATATGTTACTTTGTTATTTTGTGGGAAAAAAAAAATATATATATATATATATATATATATATATATATATATATATATATATATATATATATATATATATATATATATCGGCCCTCCTTATTATTGCTAATTTCCGGCTTCGTCCCTGCAAACATCGTATTGATTATTTATTAGTTGGTTATTAGAAGTGTATATTTCAGAAGGTAATAAAGTTATTGGTTGGTGGAGTCACCTTGATTACACCTAGATAATAATGATCATGTATAGTTAACTACTATTGATATTCTAGGGCCCGTTTGGTTTGTAGATGGGTTTAGGATTATGATTTTGATTTGGATTAGATTAGGATTTGTATTTGGATTTAGATTTAATATATGTTTAAATTAATTGAGGAGAGAGAAAAATTTTACTAGTAATTAAAAATTTTAATTTTATAATAAGAATAAAAAGAAATAAAGATAGAGAAAGAGAGAAGTGTGTAAAATGGGCCCACACAAGGATAAAAAGTGTAGAAAAGTAAGGGGGTGGCTTGGGTTTTGTAGATGGTAGAGTTGGAGGGTTTGAACCCACTCCCAATCTACATCAAACAAATGATTTAACCATCTTTGAGTCCAACCCCACCAAAAAACCCCATACCAAACGGGCCCTAAGTAGTTAATGAAGATCAAACAAGTAACCATTTTGTCAAAGTGAAATAGTAAATACAGATTCTCAGCCTGTACGTAATTGTTTGGATGTTGATTTATAACTATATCTTTGAATAATAAATAACTTTATCAAACTTGTCCCAACCGTTGTCATTTAGTCCATAGACTTCATATGACCATAAAAAAAACAACACTTTTTATTAAAGTTATCAATGTGATGGGCCTCTTTTCATAGACTTATCAACAACTTTCATTAAATATTACCAAAAGAGCATCGTGTAATTTCACTAATCATAAACTATGGGTTCGAGTCATGGGGCACGCGTATGTTACTATTTGCAAGCGAAATTGATTTGCACACATTCATAATTGATTGGGACACTCTAAACAATGTATTAAAGACATGTACAATATTAACATCATACTTTAACTATTATATTATAGACTAGTGTGCAAATAATAAACTAGAGTATGCAAAACATCTCCTATTAAATAAACTAATCCAACTACATCAAAAACTGAAAACTATCAAAATTGCTTAAAACTGAAAGAGGTCATTAACAGTAGGAAATGATTTATTATCCTAAAATATTTCCGAGTATGTACCAATATACACCATGGCTACGAAGAATACGAAAAACATGTTATGCGAACCAAAAAGTATTATAGTATAAACTCGTAGATTATAGAGATACTTATGTATTTAGGCCATCTTAATCGATTTTTTTCATTACAACAACGTAACTAATAAGCTCCGTTGCCGTTCAAAAAAAAAAAAAAAAAAAAAAAAAAAAAAAAAAAAAAAAAAACTAATAAGCTCCGAATATCACATGTTTACTTTACGCAGGGGCAGAGCCATGTAAGAGCTCGGATCGGCCATGGCCAACCCACTATTTATGGGACAGAGCCATGTAAGAGCTCGGATGGGCCATGGCCAAGTGGCCAACCCCCTATTTCTATTAGATACCAATTGTTTGTATAGGTTGTAATGTATTTACATTATAAAATTACTTTTGGCCCACCTAAGCTAGAGTAAATCAGTAAATTAAGAAAGTGGTCCATGAAGTTAAAATTAGAAGACATCCGATCGGTTAATGAATCATAAAACTGATGAGATGTGTTGTGTATCACTACTTAATTATCATTCTCATATTGTTATGTGGTGCTTGGTTTTTGCTTTTTTTTAATAGGTTGGATTCACTTGTGAGGTAATATAATTATGAGTACTTGTTTTTGTTTTACATTATTTAAACTTTTTTTTTTTTTTTTTTTTTTTTTTTCTCTAAGTTTCACATTTTAGAATTTAGATAGAGTAAAAATTAAATGAGAAATAAAGCTATATTAAAAAAGATAAGAAGTAATTATAACTAAACATTTAAGATGTGTCTATGAAAATGGACATATTCTCCTTTCAAGTTTTTCTTCATTAATTAAAATGCTAAAATTACTTTTCATCATCCTTATTTTGATTATTCTTCTCACTATCACTTCCCACTGTTTTAGATAATATTAGTGATTGTAAAGAGCGTTGTGTACCGATGAAATGAAAAACTTTTATTATACAACTCTTATGATTAATATGTATCTTTCCTTGATATTTTTTTTGGCCCACCTATCTGAAAAATTCTGGCTCCGTCACCTGACTTTACGCAAGCATATTTTATCTTTCTATATTATATGTAAAATTTAATATAAATACCGAGTCGTTATAAGAGGGCACGAACGTGATGTCACATTCACATATTTTTAATTACCATCTACAAATATGTATAGTTTGATTGGTTAAAAGAGGAAATAAATGCATCCAACAACTTTGACATAGTCTTACAACTTAAATCATCAATTCTATATAGTTGCACACAGCGACAAACTGTCAATATACTGTAATATTTATACTCTAACGTAAAGTTTTTTTAAGAACAATACATTTCATAATGCGTCTATTATTAGCCGAAGTATATAACTATCATTGAATGTATAACGTCTATTATTAGCCGAAGTATATAACTATCATTGAATGTATATCCAACTTTATTCTATGACTATTCTAAATCGATAACATTGACCCAGACGTATCAGATAAAGCCGTGTACATTTGAGTTAAAGACTCTCAATCTCGAAGTTAATTACATGAACAGGAAAAACAACATCCATTTTAAATAGATATATAGTGGTCGAGATTCTATAGGTGATTTATATGATATTGGAATGAATTTGCATGTTACGTACACAATTTATTGTCTGTTAATACTATTACTATATAATATATCGTTAATGTCATAGCATGTGAGATGTATGTATATGCTCAACTATATTATGAGTAGTTGAGTACTACTTTTATAGTTTAGTGTTGTTTGTATTAATGATTAGTCGGGCGGGATTGGGTATGTTGCTGTTGTTTGTTTGGTATATAGTATTGGCTTAACTATTAGTCCTTTAAGTAACTACATGTATGCCTAATTGTTTGATAGGCATTTTAATGGAATATGATAGTGACTTAAACCTTAATATGATAGTGACTTGAACCTTATGTCTTATGAGTTGTAACATGGTGGTCGCGTCGTGCTTCCAGTAAATCAGCGTGTAGATTTGGTATATTAGCAGCATTTCATTTTAGAGTTGCAGGGTTATATGGCATAGATAATTCGAAAAAGTATTGAATTTGGATTTGAATAATTGTAAAGCGGTAGACCATGGATCACGATATATACAACGGGCTTTTTGGCTCAATCATACGTAAGTAGCACATAGACAAGTGAATATGAGTTCAAGTTTCGTTTAATACATGCTTGAAATATTTACTACTCCGTAGTTGGTATACAAGTGTGTGAAAAATTGTTTCCAGAAAAAAAAATATATATATATGAAAATTGATTGTTAAATAACTATCACAACTGTCTTTTAATAGCGCTCTAAATTGCCGAATTTTTGCACATGTCAAAGTTGTGATACAAGGCAATTACCTAACTTAGCCGGTCTCACACGTTTGCACCATATCATTGTAATCAAAACATACCGTCACGTCATCTGTCTAAGCACTAGTTATGTCCGGTAACTTGGTCAAATTACCCAGAATAGAAAAATAAAATAGAAGTTGGTTAAGTAAAATTACATGAAATGAAGTTTGATGGTTTTTTCTTGTCTAAAAAATGTTTTGTTACCACTTGCCAGAAACAGAACTCAGTAAAAAGTCGACGACTCTTGTATGCAGCTAGTCTTTTGTATCACTATTGTTAACGTTGTCATTAGTGTGCTTCATTTGGTTTTTAACTAATAAACTTTTTCATTTTTGAAAGGCGATTTTTACCTTATAACCTGTTGTTTGGATCATAGGTCGCCGAGAAAATGGTGAAAAGATATCCGTCAGATGCATTGTTTTTGCTAAAGATAGTTCTCATACTACTCTCAACAAAATTAGGAACACTTTTGTTATGTGGAACTATTTGTTTCGACACGAAATGGCCATTTATTCACAGCTTTTCTGATCTGAGTGTGACCAAAAGAGAAAAAATACTTCAAAAATGGTCAAACACGCCATCATCTTACATTCCTCTGAGAATTGTGTTCATGGTGGTCAAGCTTATGTGCTTCTACATATTCTTCACACTGGTACGTGCTTACTGTGTGTTTGGATTTGCGTTTTTAAACTGATCATTTAATTCTCGAACTTTTTAAAACCTTCTAACTCAATTCTTATTATTATTTTGCTAGACTGATGAAAACTCAAATAACCCGTCATGGGAAGCGATTGGGTACAATGTTAAACCACCCACTCGTGGCTCAGACAAGCCACGAAAAGAGAGACCACTTGATAAGGGTGTTGTAGAACCCAAAAAGGAAAGTGATGATACATTCTTAACATTGGTGAAAAGCAAAGGTCTTGAAGTCGAAGATAGTGATGATGGCTTTTATAACATCAAATGTGATGTAGTGATTGTGGGGTCTGGTTGTGGTGGAGGCGTTGCTGCAGCGGTTCTTGCTAACTCGGGCCACAAAGTGGTGGTGATTGAGAAAGGGAACTATTATGTCCCTGAAGATTATTCGCTTCTTGAAGGACCGTCTATGAATGAATTATACGAAAATGGTGGGATACTATCGACTGTAGATGGAAAAATAACGTTAATAGCTGGGTCGACTGTTGGTGGCGGGTCGGCCGTAAATTGGTCTGCTTGCATCAAGACCCCAAATGATGTTCTTGAGAATTGGGCAGTCGATAAAAAGATCCCAATGTTCGGGACTGATGATTACCGATCAGCAATGGATGTCGTGTGTAAAAGAATCGGTGTTACAGAGAAATGTATAGAGGAAGGGTTTCAGAACAAAGTACTACGAAAAGGGTGTGAGACTCTCGGGTTGACCGTGGAGACAATACCTCAAAATGCATCTGAAAATCATTATTGTGGTTCGTGTTGTTACGGTTGTAAAACAGGAGATAAAAAAGGTGTCGATTCTACTTGGCTTGTTGATGCTGTGGAACGTGGTTCGGTGATTTTCACTGGTTGCAAAGCGGAAAGACTCGTGTTCGAAGAAAGTGGTGGTCGGAAAAGATGTCGAGGTGCTATTGTCGTCACAAAAAGTAGTACAATAACAAGAAAACTCAAATTCAAAGCACGAGTCACTATTGCAGCTGCTGGGTCTCTCTCGACACCACCATTGTTGGTTTCCAGTGGACTTACGAACCACCACATAGGACGTAACCTACACCTTCACCCCGTTTTACTAGCATGGGGTTACTTCCCACCAAAACCAACCGACACAACCGACAACGGGAAGTGTTACGAGGGTGGAATCATTACCTCCCTTCATAAAGTCAAATCAAACGAAGACCCATCAAAGACAAGTGCAATTGTAGAAGCCGCCTCGATGGGACCCGCATCATTTGCATCGCTATTTCCATGGATTTCGGGAGCCGACATTAAGGACAGAATGATCAAATACCCGCGAATCACAAAGCTCTTCTCGTTAGTGAAAGACCAAAGCTCTGGTGAAGTTCGGGAAGAGGGAAAGGTTACTTACCGATTAACCGAACCCGATAAAGAAAATCTTCGAGTTGGTTTACGAGAGGCATTGCGAATTCTAGTTTCTGCTGGAGCCGAAGAAATTGGAACTTTCCGGAATGATGGCCAACGTATAAAATGCCGAGGCATCGAAAGTTCCGATCTGGAAGAGTTTCTCGATACTATCGCTGCTGATGGTGGGCCCAGATCGAGATGTGAAAACTGGACTCTATATTGTACGGCCCATCAGATGGGCAGCTGTAAAATGGGATGCAACGAAGACGAAGGTGCAGTGGATGTTAACGGAGAGAGCTGGGAAGCGAAAGGCTTATTTGTTTGTGACGGGAGTTTACTGCCAACAGCTGTCGGTGTAAATCCAATGATTACTATAGAATCAACGGCGTACTACATATCGAAGAAAATCGGTCAGGAACTCCGAAAAGGAAAATTTTGACTTATATTTATAATAGAAGATTTAGTACATAAATAATGTATAACAAATTGTATTGTTATAAACAACTGTTTCCGCAATTTTGCTATAAAAAGATATAACCTACAAATTATGTATACATTCTTGAAGTGATCCGAGTAAATGCTGATCATGAGTATAATTGTGCATCTTTCATCCATGAAGGCTTTCTGGCTTTGTAGTAAAAATGTGCTATCATCTGAACCAACTCATCTGCTGTTCGAATCTCTGCAAATCACAAACGCGTTTATAAGAATCAGAACCAAATTATCAAGATAGTTTTGATCTAAACAAACAAAAACCAACTGTTGTCTTACGTGGTTCCCTGTAAATGATTCTGTTTCCTCGTAAAAACAGAAGCTGTGGGCATTCCCGAACCTTGAGTGCATAGGCAAGGTCTGTCTCAATGTTCATATCAAGTTTCACCGTCTGCATTCACAAACCAAAAATGTTAAGTGACATACTAAAGAAAACATAAATGAGCTAATTTGTGCAATATCTTAGGAAGTAACGGGTAAAATGGGTAACTTAGAAAGTTCAACTAAAAAGAAAACAAATCAAACGGCCAAATTTGTTTGCATGTTAAACCAAAGCATTATGACCCGAACCAAAAGATACCCATATTGTCCGACCCACCCATCAGTTATCATAACTTTTTAGCATACCCGAGGTGGCAGCCGATCTTTTGCATTCCAGTACACCTTGGCAGCCTTCTCTAACTCCTTTAAGGCCCTCCAATTTTCACTAGCCCTATAAAACAAGGAAGTGACAATCCGGCATTAATAAAACTATGATAACTGTAAACAGAACAAGAACAGCCAATAAACTCTGGAAAATACAGAATGCACAAAGAAATGATGCTCATAAAATGCCATTAAAACGGGCTACTAAAACAATAAATATATCTAAATTATACTAGCTGTATCTACTTTACACCCATGTGATACACTTAAAAAAAGGGGTGTCTGGATATGTGCTGCAGGACTATTATACAAGCGATGATAAATGGACAAATCGAACTTCACTATCAAGAGGTAAGCTTCTCCACGATGCCCACTCTAATTTTCATTAAGTTTATCAATCACCAAAATAATCAACGTCTATTAATCCCTATATATAGAGTTTCCTAAATAAGAACACTCCTTGTTAAGCATAGACCCTATTTATAGAGTTTCTCATTAATGGAAAATTAACACTATATGTAGGCCAATGGGTAGGGGCCTAACAGGTTGCTACATAAAATAAAACTTCTTTATTTTGTGTAAAACTACCTAAAAATCCCTAATGTCAAAATCATATGACGTTAAAACTATTTACAATACACAATAATCACTTTAAAAACGGACTATCTAATCCCCTTCTAAATATCTGCAATGCATACACCAACCATACACAGATGAACATGAAAATATCACATTTCCTTCATTTACACAGTTAATTTCCTTTTCCATCGGTCCATCCTCAAACTATGGATCTGGCCGTTACTGATTCTCACACCATAACAACCAGACAAAAAATAGTTATTCTAGATGGCAAATAGGTACAGCACCACATTGTTCCTCTCAAGACTGTATAATTAAATCATACTAAAAGTTGTTTCTAACTATGAATCTTGAAACGTAACACGTAAAAAATTGTTCTGATAGTGATACATTATAAAACTCCAAATATGCCGGATGTAAAGCTTAATTTAGAATGTTAATCACGCTATATTAGGACTTCCCATTGTCAAAGGATGTTTCGATGTGTTTTTTCAGAGTAATTATTGCCAATTTAAGTATCAAATAACTATGTGCGTAAACTTAAGGGTAGTAAGATAATAACAGTATATTGATCATCTTTCTTCCGGCTACTCCTCAACTTATTATTCAAATATGCTTGGCCGTAAATCATAATCAGCTTTACCTAAACACACAAATTTTTATATTGCAATTAAAAACCATGATAATAAGGTTAAACACACATCCAAATATATACTGCCAAATTCATCAATCATATAATATTCTTTTTATCCATTTCTGCTTATAAGGTCACCAAATTCTCAATCCTATAATTTAAATACTAAAACTGCCATGTGTCTCCTCGTTTCTTAAGGCAAACTAACTCACATTGTTTACACCGCAAATCTATCTCACATGTCCAGTACGGGACTTGAACCCACAACGAGTGGCGGACCCAGGATTTTCCAAGGTGGGGGGCAAAAAAAAGTTTTTTGATAAAATTCGTGATGCACATTAATAAAATGGTCATATATATATATTTTTTTTTACTAAAAACTAAGGTTTTTACATTTTTGGCTTCAAGTTGGGGGGCAATTTGATTTTTTGGAGGGGTGCACTTTAATAAAATGGTCCTAAAAAAAATTTTTTTACACTAAAATCTGAACTTTTTCGGCGAGTCGTGGAGGGCACCGCCCCCCCAAACTCTATGCCTAGGTCCGCCCCTGCCCACAACCATTTGATTGGATCATAATTTACACAATCATACTAGCAATTTCTCTCAAAATATATAATGATAATACACTAGTGTAAGGATCATTCAGCAAACAAAAATGCATATAAGGGGGTGTCTGAGATTACTAATTTTATAGCGCTTATCCGCTTAAAAATAAGCAGGTAGCATAAAATTAGCATATAAGCAATTTCATCAAGGCTGCTTATCTGCTTATTTATAAGGCGATAACCACTTAAATAAGAAATTCCAAACACCATCTACAAAGACTTTAACAAACTACTAACATAAACTCGAAACTTAACACAAAAAAGCATACCTATTATACCGCTCAAAAACGAGCACAATCAACGGACTTGGATGAAAAGCAAAACTCTCCCATTCCAAACAATTAATCTCCTTAACCAAATTATCATCCAGCTCCCCTTCCCAATCAATCTCCACCCCATCTTCTCCCACCACATTCTTTATCGGATGCTTTTCGAAATACTCAGACGCCCTTATCCCCCACCCGACTTCCGCATCCACGGGCCAATCCGGATCATCTTCTTCCACCACACCACCTTTCTCACCAACCCCATCCTCCTCCTTAACATCCTTAACAACATCATCCTTAAAAACATTACCAACATCATTAAACTCCTCATTTTGTTCCCTAATGGCTGCAAATGTCTCTTCTAATGAGTTTCTTATCAAATCCTCAACTGCTGATGCCTCACTTTTTCTACCCTTTCTGGGTTTTGGTGGGATTGTTGTAAAAAGTGAATCTTGGTCATCAAGTTTTGATTTTGAGCTGGTTTTGGGGGGTTTCTTGGGGGTTTTTGAGGGTTTAATGGGTGGGTTTGAATTGTCTTTGGGAGTTGCATGTGGGATTTGGAGATTGGTGTTTGGGATTGGATATTGGTGGTGAAATCTGGATAATTGTGGGAGTTTGTGAAAATGGAAGGTAGGGTTTAAGGCCATGGTTTTTTTAGGGTTCTAGGAGATGAAATTTGGGGGTTTATGTTTCTATTTTGGTCTATATGTAAATATGTAATTGTGGTTCAATTGGTTTAAAAGTACGTGGCGCGCTTAAAGAGGGCTGAGTATCAGTTCAAAACCGAACTGAACCGACGAAAATTGAATTGAATTAAAATCGAAAATCAATAGTATATAGTAGAAACCAAACCGGATAAGATCGCTTCGGTATGATTTTGTGTCGGCTCAGTCGGTTCGGTTCAGTTTATATGACTTAAGTATGTTTTTCTCGATTTTAGGTTGAACTGAACCGAACCGAAGCCGAAAACCGTTAGTATACATAACCGAAACTGAATCGAATATGATCGGTTTATTCAGTCTGGTCTGGTCCAGCTCAGTTTTCCGGTTCAGTTTGGTTTTCGATCTAATATGCTCAGCTTTACTAAAGACTATTATACAAAAGCTACCCCTTTAACATTACTACCTCCGTCCCATAATAATTGTCCACTTTGACTTTTTTGAGTATTTCTTACGCAACTTTGTCCATAAATATTTTTAGTTGTGCTATACAATACTTGATGATAAATATACGAATGGATTGGGTTTTAAATGTAATTTTCATTGGTAAAATTTTTATTAAGTATTACTCCGTATATAACAAAAACAAAAATATTTATAATTAAAGTATAACAAAAAAAGACTTAAAAAAAAATTCAAAGTGGATAATTAATTTGGGACGGAAGGAGTACTTATTTAAGGGCCCGTTTGGTTGGGAGATTTTATTTTGGTTTTGACTTTTAAAAGTGAAAGAAGTTGTTTGTTTCACAGCTTGACTTTAGAATCTAGGATTGAATGCCAAAAAAATGTATTGTGCATAATCCGAAGTACATAAGCTACTTTTCTGAAAATGTGGGCCCGAGGTTTTAGTATCTCTCTTATCTCTATTCTTTTTTATCATATAAATTAGTAAAACTAAATTTTAAATAATTTGATTAATTTTTAAAATATTCTTTATAAATTAATTATAATATTTTCTCTCTCCTATATCAAATCAAAATCCAAACTCAAATTCAAATTCAAATTCAAATTCTAATCCAAATCCTAATCTTAATCCTAAACCCACCTACAAACAACCCACCTACAAACCAAACGGGCCCTAAATACATTGACAAATATTGAATTTGAATTTAATCAATACTAATAATACATATTGTTAATAAATTAATAATTGGTATTGAATATTAAATTGAAATAAAGGATAAAAAATTACTACAAGTATCGTACGTATGGAAAAATGGATAATATATTCTTAACCTTGTTAGTTTAACAATTCCCGTGAGATATTAGATATGAAATTTCATCTAATATATATATGTGTTAAATCCTGTAGCGATTTAGGTTATATCTTATATGAATTTTAAACAAAAATTGATTTAAAGAAGTTAGAATGGAGAAGAAACGCAGGTAGCTAGTTTTGAAGATTAAAAGTAGAAAAGAGAAGTTATCAAACTATGAGGAAGAGTGGGGAGAAAAAATAGGAAGAACTAGAAAAATTAATTTTAAGGCATAATAGTGTCATCACTTTTAAAATAATGAGGAATGTTGGATAGTAATGATTTATTGCATATAACAAACCAACCATTACTTATCACTAGCAGGGTACTCGCGCGTTGCAGCGGCAGCTACCCTGAAATAAAACTTTTCGATAAATAATGTATTTTAGTTTATTATCTTTTGAAAATAAATATATGGATATCAAGAATTTCGTATAGCTCGTGCCCATTCGAGCTCGAACTTGTTGGCCCCGTTCGGGCTCAAGCACATTTGGCCCGCTGCCCGTTCGGGCTTGAATATTTGTATAATGTGTTTTATTATTTGTAGTAGTGAAATTTAATGCAGGAATTGTGTTTAATTTGGTTGTACAATATGCTTGATAATTTGTATTTCTTATGTAATGGGCGTTTTAATAATTGTATTAATTATATTTATTGACCCGTTAAATAATTGACTACATTAAATAGCATTAATGTGATGTTTTATTGTACACTATGCTTCTTGTCTTGTACGTCTGAAAATTATGTGCATTAAATTGTTGTACACTATGTTTCTTTTCTTGTAAGTAGTAGTCATTATAGTTATTAATAACATTGACTACTTTAATAGCATTAATGTTGTAAGTCTGAAAATTACATCATGCTTATTTTGTTGTACACTATGCTTATTTTGTTGTAATCTGAAAATTGGTTGCAGCTATTGTACATATTGTGCTTAAATGGTTGTAATTTTTGGTGAAAGGGTGTTTTTAATAGCATTAATTTTGTTAGATAGAATTTTGGTCTTAAAATGACACAACGCTTTATTTTGTTGTACAATATGCTTACTTTGTTGTAATTCTGAAAATTGGGTGCATTAAAGTGTTGTAAACCATGCTTAATTTCTTGTAAGTCTTAAAATTTTGAAGAAAGAGTCATTCATGTTTTATATGTAGTATAGATTATCTTTGTCATTCTTTACTCCATAATACATCTAACAAAGCACACCCTAAATATTTGTGGCTCATTTGAAGTTTTTGTTTACTCCTTTGAAACGGCCAGTCAGAGCGCTGGGTATGATGGCAGACACAGGCTCAAGCCAGTTTGTCAGCGTAACATCAATAATTTACTAAACTCACTCACATTAAAATATCATTTCCCTTATAACTCAAGCAAAAGGGTCTTGCCTATCATTTTTTTTTTCTTTTCCATTATTTCAACAAACTACATTTTATTAATTCATACAAATTACACGAAATTAAANAAAAAAAAAAAAAAAAAAAAGAAACATATGAAATTTAAAAACACGATACGAAAATTAAAACATACATGAAATTATGAATAAACTAATTTCCTTGTTGATTTTGTAGATATCGTTGCCAAATATGCTCAATAAGATTTCTTGAAGACTTTCGTCGTTTATCACGTACGTAGTTATTTGGCTTTCTTATGTTACACTTCGCATCTTTCGATAAAAGTACGTAGTATATTTTCCCGCAGAAAAAACATACAACTCGTTGAATTCACTTATCGCAAACTTTTGATCTTTCAAAACATGTTATGCAATATGATGCACGTGTACATGATTCTTCGTAGGGTGTTGACAGTGTAAGCTTACGCCGGTTGTTGTATAATTCCCAACATCCTTGGAGAACATCAAAAGCTCTTTCAACATCCTTTCAAGCACTTTCTTGTCGTCATTTAAATAAGGCATTTTTCTTGTCTCGTGCAACAGAAAATGACTTGACAAAACTTTCCCGCCATGGGTAAATCTTGGAAGGTAAGTAACACCCATTTTGAAATGTAACTCCATTTACTTCAAACGGAGCCACCGGGGTTATGTCATCAAGAAGGTTGTCGAATAACAGAGAATTATTTAGAATGGTAAGATCGTTATTTGCACCTGCTACTCCAAAAAATGCATTCCAAATCGACAAATCGTACGACGCCATAGCTTCAAGCATTATAGTTGGATATATTTTATCACCTCTACCAAATTGCCCGTGCCATGCTTTCGGGCAGTTATCCATTCCCAATGCATACAATCAATACTTCCTAGCATTCCCTAAAACCCATAAACCCTCTTGTGTGTTGCATATAAATTTTGAATGTCATTTAAGTCGGGTTTTCTTAAAGAACGTGCATATACAAATCAATAATACACTTACAAAAATTATGCAAACAAGAGCGTGCACTTTGTTCACTCATTTGTAAATATTCATCAAATATATCAGGAGATGTGTCGTATGCCAATTGGCATATGGAGGACGTGCATTGCATAATAACAATACAACTCATACGAGCCGTACAATCGGGTCGGACTTTAAAGAACTTAAAATACTCGGGAAGATGATCGAAAGTATAAGTTTCAATACCTTTGACTATTTCTAAAAATAATTTACGGCTCATACGAAAGTGACGTCTGAAAGAGTACTCCGAATATTTTGTATCATCACGAAAACAGTCGTCCAACAAACGTTCTTTGGCAGTCTCACGATTATGGTATATCAGATTACGTGAATGTGAACTAGTACCTTGTTGTTGCAACGATTGATGATACTGACCAGCTTGCGTAATCAACAAAATGTCATTAAATCATCTGCATCAGAAAAAGAATTGGAAAAAGAATCATCCCTATACACTTTGGTAGAGAAAATGTATTTTTGGTTGAGAAAGTTGTGTGAAAATTGGTTAGAATGATGTATTATTTATAGTGTTTAAAAGTTTAATTTGGAATTAAAGAAAATTTATATTTGAAAAATAGTCGTTTAATAACATCATTTTTTTTTTGTTTATTCCTTCTCCTCACAAATTAACGCACGCCAATTAACATACTCGGGAACTCGTGCAAGGGGGGTGGTATGCTGCCTTGGGACTGGCGCCGCCAATTTGGGAGCCACATCGGACTGGCGCTGGTGGTGAGCCACCATACCCAGTGCTCTCAAAGTAGCTAGGTTTTAATGTTGTTTGGTAAATATGCTGATAAGATTATAAAAATTTCATAAACAATCATGAAAATACCAGTCAAGTTGTGTGTATGACAGAAAATACAACTCGACATTATAGTTTAGCCAGAACATGGATCCTTCTATGTTTACCCGATTTACTTTAAAATGTGCATATTTATGAAGTTTTACTGAAATGCAAGTTTTTGAAAGAAAAAAACTAAAGTGTTGGCAGTCGTCGATAATATCGCTTATCACGTTTCAAAAACAATATGTGATAGTGTTTGATTAATTGAGCAGCGCTCAGTACAATTATGTACTCAAAACTGTTTTATTTATGGTGTTTGGCAGGGATTGTCAATTAGTTGTCATGAGGTTCCTATGGTTAGCTTTTCGTCCGTTTATATATTCTCTGTCGGGTGATTGCCTTCAAGTGATTAGGTTTTTTGTTGGGGTTGGAGAGCGAAGTAAACTCCTTAGATTTTGGGATTTTCACCTTTGAAAGTACTAGGGTGGTTGTAGTTTTATTGGTCGATTTGGTCGGAACTAGCATTTATAACTGTTTTTTGGAGTCGGTTTAGTCTCAAACAAGTTAAACGTGCCCTAGGGGCGATATGTGAAATGCTTCGTGACCGACAGGAAAATGCATGCTCAAGCTCAAAACATGATACTCACATAGTCAATCTATGCAAAACTTACAAAGCTGATCAACAGCCGAATGACATATCCAAAAAAATTGTTTCATGCGACGATTGAGCTTGGATCATCATATAATAAGCTAATTTAGTGAAGCCAAATATTATATTTTGTTTTGTGTTTGGACTACTCAAACCTCAGATATACGATGTTATAATGAAACTAGCTTATTTACAAACTTTCAAGTGATTAATGCTCATTACTTTTTATCTACTCGTATAAAAGATGTAACTGTGGTAAAACGAGGGTATTGCAACCCGAGCTCTGTTGTAGGAACTTCAATACATAGTTCGTACGTTAGAGTAAGTTTAACATCTACACTGATTTCAACTTCTTTAAGAGCATTAGGTACCGTGGTGCCATCAAGTTGGTGTCGTGGGAATTTTTTGCTGCCACGTCAGCAAAAAGCTCCACGGCACCACATTTCAGGGGTATCCGTTGGCACCAGAATTTCTGGTGCCGTCGGCCATTTTTTTTTTCTTTACAAAAAATTAAAATATACACAATATAAACTTAAATAAACTTCATTAATATTAAAAACACACATTACATTTAAAAACAAAAATGCATAAAATTAAAAACCTAGTACATTATATAGAAATAAAAGCCTATTCGTCGTCGGTAGGATACTTTGCCCGTATTCGAGCTTGTTGTGCTGCCACAATCCTTGCGTTGACCGGATTCATCTTGCTTGTATCCATTTCTAGCACCCGCATCTCCTCGGCAATCTTTTGAGATTCATACAAATTAACTCTTGCGAGTGACTCTCGCTCGAGTACATCCATCTTTGCCTTGCGGTCTAACTCGCATTGTTGAGCCAACATTTCTTGAAACAATGCCGGGTTTGAACCGGAACTAGCGGTCGAGTTTGACGAACGTTGTCTCTTAGAAATCCGGTACATGCCGTCTGGCCTTGGCAACTCGTCGGCTCCAAAATGCTCGGGCTCCTCTCGCGTAGACTGAAGACGAGCACGTCTTGCCAAAGTCGAGTCGGGATTTTTCCACTTGTGCTTGTCTTTCAAAAAGCCCCAAGCGGTCAAGTGTTTAAATCCATATCCCGTTGTTTTTCGAAACAAAATGTGACAACGATTCATAAAATCTTTATCACCTTCTCCACTCATAACCGTCGTTTCATCAACAACCGAATTAAACTTCTTGATATCTTTATTCATTGGAGTCCACTTTCCCGTCAACATGTTTTTGGTACGAATAGTATACTTAAGCCTCTTTGCTTCTTTGTTGTATACTTCGAGCACTTTGTACAAAAACGTATCCCTTTGTTGATCCGCACACACTTTTGGATCCTCGGATACTTGGATGTAACACTCCGACAAAAGATACTCCTCGTCTTGGGTCCACATAGTGCGTGGTTGTCGGGACGGGACCACATATTCTTCGTTGGTTTTCTTTGCCTTCGCCTTTGACTTTGGTTTCTTCGCCATCGCCTTGGCCCTAGATTTCTTTGAGGTCGGTGTCGGAACAACTTCTTCCTCCGACTCCGTTTTATCTTCATCTTCGTCTTCGACTTCGTTAACATCAAAATACGAACCATGGTCCGAATTTGGTTGGGAAGGGATGGCTCGGCTTGTTTGTTGACTTTGTGTAAATTGATTAAATTGTTGTTGTTGTTGTAATTTCCATTGACTAAATAATGCTAGCTCGTCGGGATTCATAAATGGGGCTTGGAAGTTGGGAAAGTAACCGGGATTCAAAGACGACCCCGGCATTTGGTTCGTCGGATCGTTTAACATTTGGTTGATCCATGGTGAGTTTGGATTCATTTTGAATGGAAATAGATAATAGATTGGAAGTGTGTGTGAAGTATGAAATAATAAGTGGTATTTATAAGGTTTTTTTGGGTT
>LBNU01036418.1:18516-43031 GCA_014162995.1 Artemisia annua | reverse complement strand
TTTTTTTTTTTTTTTTTTTTTTTTTTTTTTTTTTTTTTTGAAATCTTCAATATAAACGGCTATATATCCGTTATCCATGCTCCATTTTCAAAAAAATAGCCGTTGCCTGCCAAGGAAAAAAAAAGTACTCGATCGCGCTGAGCGGTTGGGACGGCGCAAGAGGGTATGGCACGAAGGTTGGTACCGTGCGCCGTCGGCCTTTTTGGGCGCCAGCATGACACGACGATACCTCCCGCTCTAATTTATTTATATCGTCTGCATCGTTTTATAAATTCACATGTTGGAAATAAAAGTTATGGTACATAAATGCTAAAATGATAGGAAAAACAACACCACAAAATCAAGTTATAAGTTTGTAATAATATTCATAAAATTGCAATTGTAAAATTTTGAGAAAGTAAAAGTTATATAATCTCAAAAATGCATATTAAAGTTAAATACAAAATAAAGCTATTATAATGTTGGAAAACCGAAATTTCATGGGTTGAAATATCATTTTTTAATAGTTAAAAAACTGAAGACAAAACGACTTATAATGTTTGAAAATAACTGTACGCACGACCACTATGTTAATTCAATGCTTTTATTACAACATTCAATGATTTTTATTTATAAACTAAGAATGGTTAAAAAAATTATAAAAGCACACTGTGTTCATCAATTACAGTAATCTACTAATCTGTCTCACAAAAACTACTTATTTCATAAATGTTACTATTATTTAAATTAAATGGTCCGGTAAAATGAATTTTTTGTTTACGTTCAAAAATTTAATTGTTCTACTTCTAACAAAGTTACAAAGAAGTTGACTAAATTTCATATTAATCTACTATTCTACTTTATTCCAGTATATTAGGTTGTTCATTACATGAATCAGAATTAAGCTGACCTATGGTTTTTGTTTTTATTGAGTGGTGTTGCCCACATCAACAAATTGACATCTTTGGATTGTATTTTCATATCTTATCATCAAGTTTTACTTTTCCTATATAAATATTAAACTAAACATAATATTATCTTCCTACCAAACAATATATACAATCTTTAAATATTCCTTAGTAAAGACTATACAGTTACCAGAAATCTATATATCGAAGTTGTGTGTCACGTACCCAATTTTTAAGGCTAAAGGAGAGCCAAAAACAATCTTTACCACTAAAAAAATAATAATAATAATAATAATAATAATAATAATAATAATAATAATAATAATAATAATTCAATACACACTTCTAAAAAGTGTGTAAAATTTTACTATATTTTTTTTTTTTTTGAATTAAAAAATTTTACTAATTTATTAACACTTAATAGTGTGTAAAATTCAGTTACATTAATAAGTGTGAGAAAAATTGTAAAATAATAGATTTTTCACTCTTATAATTGTCTAAAAAAAAGTTCACACTTTTAAATATGAAGAATTATAAGATTTCTCCACACTTTTAAGTATGGAGGTTATTTGTAACACCCAAATTCCCCACACTTTGAAGAAGTGTGAAGAATTTCGGTCTACACCTATAAATGTGAACATTTATTAGATTTCTCTACACTTGAAAGTGTGAAATTCTTTTTTGACACATGAAAATTTTATTGTTTTACATTTTTTTTTCACACTTATTAATGTAACAATTTTTTTTATACATTATTAAGTGTTAATAAATCAATAAAAGTTTACACACTTTTAAAAATATGGAGAAAAAAGTGTGGAGATTGAACCAATTTTTTGTAGTGTACTTATGAAAGCTACCACCTATATATACACATTTTTTTCCCCACCTTTTACATAAACCTAATTAAAAATAAGGATTTCTTAAACAACGCCCACTAGCAGTGTTTAATGCACATTAAATGATTTGTTCTTTCATATTTAAAATAATTATGTATTTAATATACAATAAATGAACATAAATATTAATTTAAATATATGTCTTTTTATTTTAACAAAGTCTAAATTTCTTTTTATATTTAAGCATTACTCAGTGGTTATTGTTTAGCAAATCCCTAAAACATAACACACATCTTCTTTCAGCAGGGCCGTCTTTGAGTTTGTGCAATGTGGACGACCGCTAAGGGTCTCAAAAATTTTAAAGTCCCCAAAATTTACCCCGTTAATAATTATATGCATTTGTACACATATTTTTCACGAAGAACAACAATATTTTGATGAAAATATATCTTAATTAAGTAATATGTTGAACGTTTAGATAACTAATTGCATTATATTTTATAAACGGTGACACTTTATATATACTCCGTAACATTTATTTTCGAAAAGCGTCATCATATAATTTCGTCCAGAACCCTCAAAATTTTCAAAAATTCAGGGACGGCCCTCTCTCTCAGCATTGTCAATATCGAACCACGCTATCATTGATTCTTAGTCGTTGAAGTATCATAATCGTACGAAGACTACCCCACCGTAATCGTAGCGATCAGCGAACACTTGTAGTTAGTATGAGTTCACCAGTACTAATTAAGGATAAAAATTTAAAACTGAATTATTCTTTTTTAAACGATAAATTCCAAACTAGTGATATTGCATGTTTTTTGTGACAGCATATTGTATGAGATGGCGCCCTTAGCTTACTAAAAATAAATACTGTGATGCGTAGCTTATTTAACAATATAGGTAAACTTGAGAATATAAGTAAAAAATAATGGGTTTTTATAGAGTTAAAGATTAAATTTTGCCCTACATCAAAACACCCAAACAAGATATAGTGATATATTCCTTGTGCATGTCACATCTGTCTATGAAAGAAGGAGACGTTGGGTACGTATACAGTAGCATGGGGTTTGATCGACATATATTGTCTTGTGAGACGCCTTTTAGTACGATGTATCATGTATGAGCATATGTACGTTGTAGATAAAGCAAAACCGTGAGCCATATAGTTGAAACCAACAATATCTCACCATATATACATATAGTTATGGTTATGTGATTTGTAAACTACAAAAATAATCTATCAAACGGAGTTTATGAGGAATACCTCATAATGTCGAGCTAGCATCTGATGTCACGAAATGACCTCCAACCAGATGGAAATCTACAAACGAAGCGTATGCTCAGTTCATGAAATGAACAAGTGTAACGAGTTTGTACCATAAAATTTTCAGTAACACAAGATCTAAACTTGAGTAGTATGTTCACTATAAGTTTTGGTGCGGAATACTCGTTAAAACTTTAGTTTAACATATTTAAGGCAAAAATGAGACGAACGATAATGATACTTAATGTCAAATCAAATTGGGAAGCAAAGCACGATGTACTCAAGCAAGAAACAAAACATGCATGCTTGGTCATATTTGTCCTTTTTGTTTACGTAAACAAAAACATTCCTAATCATATACGAATGCTTTATCCTTAGTGATTGTGCCAAGTCGATACTTTGTTATCTTGTTCTTGTTAAAACGTATGACCTTATAAGTGCATATACGTGATACGTCCTATAGTCATGTTAATTCAGTATCATACTTACACACATAATTTTACATGAAACATTATCATATACTCCGTAATAAGTTAAGGATATTAATATCACCTAAAATATAAAAGATACAGAAGAAAAAAAAAAAATCAACTAGGAATATTTGACCCAAAAAGGAAATCCCTCAAAGGAATAAATCTCCTCTTTTCATGAAATAATTCTCATATGTGTACATATTAAAATGAATATTGTTCAAAAGGGAAAAAGTATATCATTTTTATTACTATGTAACATGTAAATATCACAATTTATTACCCATATGTTAATCCTTAAATATGTCATCAACACATGGGCATTCTTGTATTGTATGATCACTGCCATCGATGATTCGATTCTGTCAAAATCATATATTAACACAACCGCATGCCTATTTTTCTTTTTCTTTTTTCATTTCACGAGTTATTTTCTTAGTCTTCGAAAATGACGTATGTTAATAAGTACTAATAGGATTCTAAAACAATTCAAATGGATGAATAGCATTAAAAGAAAGAAAAAAAATTGTCATATAAAGATATGCTAATAAACTGATCCGTATATGAGGATGTGCGAGATGTTCGTTGCACAGGACCTTTAAATTATAAAGGCCTGAAAAATTTTATATGATATGTATATATATTCTATAAAAGTGGCTACAAGTATTTGATTTAATAAGCAAAATCACTTTGAAAAACGATTATTTATCATTTCACTTTTGAAAATTATTTACTTTATACTTTAGGACTTAGGATCAAATGAGAAGAAAACTTAAAATGAGAAGAATGAAAAATAACTATAGCTACACATTAGAAATGCATTGACTTGAATTAGATGCATCTCTACTCTTTTAGATGCACCATAATATATTTTCTAGCAAAAAATTAGATGCATATACATATATTAGATGAATTTCATCAAGTTAGGTAAATTTTATGTATTTTTCGTCCACTGCGGTCAAATTTGTTGCTAGTACTACTTTGCATCGTTTTCACTTCAAAATCACTTTCGAAACTAATTGGGACGCATCTAAATGAATAGAGATGCATCTAATTCAACTCGATACATCTCAAATGTGTGGTTATAGCTATTTCTCATCCTTCTCATTTTAAGTTTTCTTCTCACTAGATCCCTACTCTATACTTTAGACCCTATTTTTGTTAGTAGACTGATTTTTACACAAGGCCTCTGTAAACTCAAAAACGACATGCTAATAAGCTTCATAAATAAAGACGCAGAAGTTTGCTACAACAACACGGGTGTATGTTAAAACTCATAAAAACTTATAAAGAACTTGCAATATCCCCAAGTCTTTACAAATTTACAAAGAAAACGTGTAGTAACATAACAATATTTTTTATCTTGAACAAATTTCTTAATTGCATTAGAATACAACTTGTAAAAGTTTGTTTTATTAAACCATGAATTGAAATCATGAATAATGATGTGCGTCACATGAAACACATCTTTCAAGTCGATTTTACCTATAATAATAGCCGACTATAAATTTCCAAAACTTTCCATTATAAAATCACACATATACATATATGTTTATGTTTGTTAAACTAAAGCTATAAAATGCTAAATAAGCATACACATGCTTTTTCTCTCTTATTTACCTTAAATGGGAAAAGGATAAATACTGATTTAAGACCTTATCTCAAATGATACCCTACGAAAAACTGGTAACTTGTAGAATAGAACAAAACTATTTTTACCAAAAAGTATAAATATAACTTATTCGCTATTATACCCCTAAACTATGAAATAATCACATAAAAAATCTAAAATATCACATCACATTTTTCCTCAAGGACCTAAATGCAAAAAATAGCATGGGCTTTTTAGTCTTTTTAGATATGTCATGGCATTATTGTAATTATATTGAAAGCTAGTGGCATTAATTTATTCATTTCCCTATATATAGAACCCACCACATCCTACACTCCCCCACACCCTTTTTCTCGTTCTTTTATTTTTTGCTCTCTAATTCTCTCCGTTTATTTCTCACCCCACGCGCCGTCGTCACGCGCCACCGTAAAAAATTATTTCCGGTGATTTTGCAGATCCACCTATTTTGGGTTTTTCCTGATCCGAAAATTTTTACCCAGAAAAAATTTATGGTGGTAAATTACGAATTTACCCCTGGATTTTTAATTTGGTTATTTATTTATTATATTGCTGACGTGGCAGACCCACATGCAAGTTAAAATGAGCCACACGCCTAGGCAATCAAAACCCCCCAAAAACAACAAAAATGAAACGTTTGACTTTCTCAAGCCGTCAACGATTTTACCCAAGCTGCCTAAGCCGTTTATCCCACGAGCCACGGCTCCACCTAGGTTCCACAAGCCGAGCCGACCACCACCGGCTGATAACAAGCTAATGGCTGGATATTTAGCTCATGAGTTTTTAACCCAAGGGACTTTGTTTGGCCAGCCGTGGGACCCGGCTCGAGCCGAGGCTGTGCCTGTCTCAGCCGCGGCTCATTCGGCCGGGTTCCGAAAGCCGGCTAAGCAAATTGTGAAGCCGGCTGAGCCGAAGGCGGGTGAGAAAAGAAAATATGAAAGATATGAACAAGTGTCGGGTGTACTAATGGGTAAAAATGGAGCACATATACCCGGCATTGTTAACCCGACCCAATTGACCCGATATTTGAATCTTCATTAGTAGTTATAGTTATCTATGTAGATTTTAATTTTGATGTTGCATTTTGTTTTTATGATGTTGTAATGTACAAATTTTTAATGGTTAGTCATGATATTTATATGTTGCAATGGTGTTTTAGCTTCTTTTAATTCGTGTGTTGGCAATTTTTGAAATGCTTGGATGTGTTATAAGCCTTTTTGACAATTTTTTTTGAAGGACAACTTTTATATTTGGCAGAATTGCATAATATCTTTTTCAAACTGAATAATTGCATATATATATATATATATCATTTGTACAAGTTTTTGAAGCACATAGCACCTATTTGACACATAATATCTCATAATGTTTTCAAACTCACAACATTTAGGTCGATCAGTTACTCACATACAACTAAAATGTTGTTATATATATGGAATCCATAAGCTCAATTGTTGTTTTTGATTTTTGTATTTGTTTGAGTGGTGTATGGTTGAAAAGATAATAATTGTATGAACATTAAAATTCGTAGGTAGGAAAACATTATGTATCATTTAAGCGTGTCAATTGAGTTAACTTTATTTTAGAATTTAAAGCCTAGTTTCACTAAAAATATGGTATTCGAATATTTAAAGATCGGTACGTACTCAATTTTCGTAAGTGCATTTCATGTGCAAATATGCAAATTGATTCTTATAATAATATTCTCTCTAAAATTGTATAACAAGCATATATTTTGATTAATAAAAATATCGAATAACATGTGCATGTAAAAAACTATTTTTAACTTGTGGGTAACTTATTATATGCGTAACTCGGTTCACTTCGCGAGAAAATGATTAAGCTTTACATCGTGAGTTTTTTAATTAAATAAAGATTTATGTTTCGACCCTCTTAGTAAAAATGTTCAAGTTTCACCACTGTTTATGAACGAGTCATTGAGTCCTCGTATCTTTTTTGCATTGTTTTTAAAGCTAGATGTATATGTGTCTGTCAGCTTTGTCAGCTATCAACATTTTATAAAAGATAAGTTGGTTGTAATGTATGAAAACCAAACTTAGATGTATAATCTGAAAATGATAAGATGATAAGTGATTATAATAGAGTGATCGAGACAACAAAAATTCAATGCATAATATTCATCAGTTTGATTTGAACATGTCCGTTATGATGTATCATGTGTGATGTTTGTATTTATATGGTTGTATTTCAAATGTTGTTTCGTGTGCAACGAGTTTGAAATGAATGCATCGAGTTAGGTAAGAGGTACAAAGCAAAGGGTTGTTGCTTAAAGATCAATTCAAACATTTCGTTATGATATCGTGGACGTCATTGATAACTAGTACTAGTAGTTTTTTGTGACTGAAACAATATTAAGATATGTTTCCAACTATGAAACTTTTGTCACGTTATGATAAATATATGAAACTGTTTTTTATGACGCCTTTTAAGCTTTTCTAATTTTCTTTTTCCCGAAAAGCGAAAAATTTATTCTTGAGGAATACATCTTCGGTTAATTATAGAATGCACAATCTGGAACTCCATTCTGATCTAATCACCGGATCGTACAATGTAGTTGCTATGAGCAACTTTCTTCAAAAGATTTAAATTAGCGAAGAAACTTCAACTCCATGCATTCTTGGGTACCCTTTCTCAAATACCAGTGTCAAGCAATGTTCAGTTGTTCCTTGCATATCGTAAGAGTTGGAACTAAACTCACACAAACTATTTCTTCAAAAAGCCCTCTTTCCAAGCACACACAGAGATATTTATGTTTGGAAAGTTGTCGTCTGTAAGGTTTGAACTTTAGACCTTGTTTACGTATGATATTTAAAGTGTGATTAAGAATGGATTAGGATGGTTGTGTTGCTCGATTTTCGTATTGAACGGTAAGCACCCAAAGGAATGATTAAGATTCAAGATGTTTGGATAATACTCAAACAAACCAAATGTGTGTGTGTTTTACTGTGTGAAACAATGTAAAGAGTGTAGAGATAATCCGTTCTTTTGTGTGTGTTATACCTTTTATTTATAGATAGGTACCTATGGTTTAAGAATAAACCCCATGTGGATGATAAACGAGTGTAGACATGTCAAGTGTTGATAGTCTAATGGGTTGACAAGAAAGACATGTGGCATCTTCTCATTGGCTTGTACCAGGTTGTGCCAGTCTCCCATATTCTTGGTCGTGTGTCTCCCATTGTCATATATCAGATAGCACATCTTAATCGTTAGTGACAGTTGTCTTATGAGTGTACGCTACACTGCCTGAGAGGCTATCCCAGGCCATGTACGACCTAGGAATGTGGACGGGCTATCAAGTCTTGATAATGGCCTTTGTTAATTGTTTATAATGGGGTTCACTGGGCTTGGGCAACTAAAATCTATACGCTATCAAGTCCAGTCCCCTCTAGTCTAGTATTATATCATGATCTAATTGTATGATGCTGGACCAAGGATAGTAATTATCATGTTTTTAAATCGTTCTATCAAGCTGATAATGGAGTCCCCTAGTCGATACGCTTCCAGGCCGCGATAGGCCAGGCATATAATCATTGTAAAGATGCAAGTTGTACCTTAGTGGCGTTGAGCATATCAGGGTAAAACAACATTTAATGCTTGAGTGAGAAATGCAAAGAGAATCTTTTTGAAATGATTTGAATTTGGTCAACTTGTCATTTTGGCGGCGTGTGAACCCATCGTTTCGATTGTACGTGATGTCAATCTGACATCACCTATACATACGTTTGTCAGTCGAGAAGGCTATTTGCGTGGCGTGGAGTGTCTTGGCCCAATGGGTCGTCGCCACATGTTTTATAGTAACCTTTTTTTTACTTTTGCCTATTGTTGTAACTCGTGGGGAGTTACATTTCAACCTTTTTTACTTAACCCAAAACGAAAAACTCTTCATTTTCCTCTCCTCTTTTTCAGTGATCCTATTTTGGCCAAAAACTAAAAAATCCTTTTAAGCAAGAGTATCGATAGAGTGTTTGAGAAAAATGGCAAATGAAGGTTAGTTTCGTCTTCTTGTAGCAAGGAAAGCTTTTTTTGTTACTTTGTTTTTGTGTTTGTTTTGTTATCGTCTTGTGTAATGTCTCGTGGTGAAAACACGATTGTTCAAGATAACCTCAGTTGGGTTAAGAACGTCAAGTATAACACGTTTGTGACTGATAACGCTCTAATTATACATATTCCTTGAGCATTATATTATATGTTTTATGATTATTTGATGTGAACTTTTGGTACTTAATAGCATGAAATGAATGCAGGTTCACTCTCAGATGTTCTAAGCATGATACATCACAAAAACCTACTATTTCGCCACTTGAAGTAAATAAATAAGAAGTCTTCTATGAATAGCTTTTCATGCAAGCCAAGTGCACCGATTTCCCAGCTAAGTGCGCCGCACTTGTCCTCTCGGTCAAAGGAAGTCAATAAGTAATATTTTAATAAAAGTGCGCCGGTCTTATAAATGAAGTACGTCGTACTTCCTCTGCATTTATGAAACGTTGGCGCCAAGAAAAAAAGAAAGTGCGCCGTACTCACTATCGATGTGCGTCGTACTTCGCCTATCAGTAAGCCTATAAATAGAGCTCATTTGCAAGCATTTGAACTCTCCACTCGATAACCAATTTCACTAAGTTAAAGTCAGAAGTGCTACGTGATTCTGAGCCATTTGCAGGGCTGAACGAATCAGAACAGGGGTGCTATATATTTGTTGGTGTCGAACNCTCTGCATTTATGAAACGTTGGCGCCAAGAAAAAAAGAAAGTGCGCCGTACTCACTATCGATGTGCGTCGTACTTCGCCTATCAGTAAGCCTATAAATAGAGCTCATTTGCAAGCATTTGAACTCTCCACTCGATAACCAATTTCACTAAGTTAAAGTCAGAAGTGCTACGTGATTCTGAGCCATTTGCAGGGCTGAACGAATCAGAACAGGGGTGCTATATATTTGTTGGTGTCGAACTCTTGGTTACTTGTGATACTTGTGTAATCCATTTGATCAATCTAATCTGTATGTCTCTTGTTTACTATTTAGTCACTTCTGTTGTTATGAACTCATTAGCCATGAGAGGCTAAACCTCTTGTGATTGCTTGGATATGTGAATATAATAAAGCGACTTATGATTATGTTTTGATCTCTATCAATTTCAAGTGTATATTGCAAACTATTTCATCTCTAGTCTTATCATGTTTATTTATTGAAACTGGTTGAATATAATGTGTTGGGATAGGTCGAAAGAACCAACTTATTAAACGCAATTCTAGGAACTTGTCTGCGTTTCTAGTCATTCAAAGGAAAAATCTACTTAGAAGAATCAATAATAATCTAGACTTGATACGGAATACTATTTCGAGAGAAATCACTTAATGGATAAATATGAATCTTGAATTGAACCTACGAATTATGAAATTGCTCTTTTGACGAAAATAGCTTTCTTATAAGTTGTGCTCCTTTATCAAACTGAGATCAAACATAAGCATTGTCACTAGATTATCTAAGCTATCCAAGCAATCATTCGTTTTAATATTTGAATTCCTTATATTATCATAATTGTTACTTGTCTTGTTTTACTAATCATTTATACTTAATACGAACGAACTAAGTCCCTATGGATACGACCTGGTCTTACTTAATCTAATACTACCAACGGCGGTTATACTTTACCCGTGTGTTTGGTTTATTAAAATCGGTGAAACTACTATTATAAATTTAAAGCTTTCCTTACACATCAAAGTTTTTTTGGCGCCGCTGCCGGGGAATTAAATCTGTTCCTTAAGTATTTTCGAAGTAAAATTAGCAAACAAAACCACAATTTCTTCAAAAACAGATCACTCTGTTCTTCTGTTGCAGTAAGAACGCCGCACAAACATACTTGTGCGCCGCACTTATACACGAAACACACATATACCGCCGTACTTGTCACCAAGTATGACGCACTTACTTCAATCCGTAACATTTTTCTTAAAATTCACAAACCTTTTCATAAAAACCAAAAAGAATCATCTTTTTCACTATCTTTTGAAGTTAATCTTCTCGGTAAAAATAACACCGCCGTACTTACACACATGTACGCCGAACTTAGCAATATCACACAAGTACGCCGCACACTATTGTAACACCCCATTTTCACGGATCGCAACGGATTTAGGGTTGGGGTATTACTTCATGGAATCACAGTCACAATAATAGAAAACGACTCGAAAAGAGACGTTTTTATAAATAAGTTATCATTCATTAAAATATCAGAGTTTTATTAAGATGAGGTCCCCGTGAATCTAAGTGTGAAATAGAGTTTGAATGATAACAAGGTTGAAAGTCCTCCGAGTTCAGTGCCACTTCCTGCCATAGCTCCGTAACGGCCATATACCTAGGACACATGCTTAAAGAGTCAATACTAGGTGTTGAGTGAGAGTCATAGGTTTAAGTAATAGTAGTGTGAATACAAGTTTNTCATTCATTAAAATATCAGAGTTTTATTAAGATGAGGTCCCCGTGAATCTAAGTGTGAAATAGAGTTTGAATGATAACAAGGTTGAAAGTCCTCCGAGTTCAGTGCCACTTCCTGCCATAGCTCCGTAACGGCCATATACCTAGGACACATGCTTAAAGAGTCAATACTAGGTGTTGAGTGAGAGTCATAGGTTTAAGTAATAGTAGTGTGAATACAAGTTTAGTAAAGCATGGGCTACGTTGTTATACACCCATGTAAAGTGGTAGAAACCGTATTTAAACAGTTTGTGTCAGTATTGTATGATCAGTACAATACCGAATAGAGGGGTATTATTGCACTAAGCTCATGAAACCTTACTAACAGTCCGGGTCATGGGGTCTGCAGACCAAACCATGAGGGGACGAGAAGGATAACTTGCCAAAGTTAATCCTTAGAGGTTTCAAGTATAGTACTTATTGGTGCCCAAGACACAGGCAAACCAACGGGAGTTGTCAAACTCCAATAGATCTATCAACTATACTCGCGTTCACTCGGGTACCCCCGCACAAGTGATTATGGTTCATGAATTTTTAGTTATGTAATGGTGGCAGATAGTGTGACTCGTGCAATAACCAAAGAAAAAGACTTGTATTCGATTTAAAGAAAAGCAAGTAGCATGTATCCCCCTCACAGGGTTTGTAAAGCATTTAAAAAGAGTGTGAGGCTATGAACTCACCTGGGCTTAGGGAAATGTGATTTATGTCAAAAGTGACTCGGAGACTAGACTGCCTACTCACGTATCCTGGGGTTTGTTGTGTGGTTGTATGTCAAGCTTCAGTTATCTTGTTTATGTTTTCTCAAGTAATCATTCTTAGGGTTTTTAGTGTTAGTTATAACATAACACCGTTCAGGCCATCACAATCCAGAATTACATACTCCTCACATGAAACTCCCTAGTATTGTATTATGTTATTAAACATAATACCGTTCGGGCCATCATAATTCAGAAGTATATAACCCTCACATGAAGTTCCCTAGTATTTTGTAACGTTGTTAAGTATTTTAGGTTATAACATAACACCGTTCGGGCCATCACAATTCAGAGTTACATACTCCTCACATGAAGCTCCCTAGTATTGTATTATGTCATTAAACATAATACCGTTCGGGCCATCATAATTCAGAAGTATATAACCCTTACATGAAGCTCCCTACTATTGTGTCATGTTATTAAGTACTAGTCTTAAATATAATGTATCACCGTTCGGGCCATCATAATCCAGATGTCATATTGTAGTAAAACGTTTTAGGAGCCAGGGCACTTTAAATCGTATACCCAGCAAACTCGTCAAAACGTATACACAAATGAAGCCCCTCACATGAAGCTCCCTACTATTGTAACACATTACATAAAAAGATAGCACTTTTATTTATTAAGCAAATATTTTATTTTATACCCTTATAGTTTGTATATTTACAAAATCTACCATAGACTTATAAACTTATATCATTTAGACTTATAATTATCTAGACTTTACATATTTAGCCCCTATACTTCTATATTTTGAGAAAATGGCAGAAATGTCCCTTAAACTTATAAGTTTTTAGAATTTACCATTTATACCCTTAACTTTATAACATTTGCAAAACTAGTCCTTATAAGTTTATAACTATTTATCTTTTTATCCTAAGGTTATATAACTTTGCAAAAAGGATCCTTATACTTTCTAAGAAATGTCAAAAACAGTCCCTAGACTTAATATTTTTAGAAATTTACCATATATACCCCTATGCATGGAAACTATTGCAAAACTAGTCCTTTTTCCATGCAAATTGTATTTTAATGAGACAACTAAGTTTCCTAGCTTATGTTTAGTTAATATATACTTAACTAAGTCTCCTAAATCAGATTATATCACATAATAAGGAAATTTAGCACATAAACACATAATTATCTATAATTAGGGTTTTAAAATGAAAACTTCTAAATGAAAATGGTCAAGGCTTAGGCAAAGGTTCTAAGGCATATCCTAGGAGTCCTAGATCAGTACTAAGGCTATTAGAATCAAAGTGGAGGCTTACCTAGATCGTATGAGTTTACAGGGTGTGAGTGTAGAGATAGTTGGCTTGTGTGGATACGTGAGCAGGTCTAGAGAGTCATGCAGGTAATGAATGCATATAAAAAGCAAAAATTTACCTGTGAAATACCTGATATAGGAATTTGTAGTGGGAATGATAGTGATGAGATTTTACGGGTGGTTACAACTATTCTGTGTACGCAGCACTCACTTACTCAGAAATCAAAATTTGTCACACTGATTTAAATTTCGCTCTCTATCTTTGAATGCACACTCGTTCAACTGAAATTGATCCCATTTCACCTCTATCAGAACCTGAAAGAACTTTAAACAAAAGAAAATGTAATAACAAAAGAGTTCCTTTTTCTCAAAAAGACGAAAGACCCGAACAACCTCGTGTTCACCACACACCTGTTGAAGATATCTCAAAATTCAGATTTTTCATCAAATTAATCCAAATCTACGATCCATTGGATGACGCTGATAATGAACCTATGTGGGCTAACGATCGTATCGTTGCACCTACTCCTGGACCAACTATTACCAATCTTGAAACCGCAAATGAATTTGCAATCAAAGGAAATCACTTGACTCTTGTCAACGGATACCAATTTGATGGTCGAATTAAAACTGATCCTCACAAACACATTCATGAATTTCAAAGCGTATGCGATATGTTCAAATACGGAGCTACCGTAATTGAAGCGGTAAGACTCATGATGTTCCCTCTATCTTTAACGGGAGAAGCTAAAACCTGGCTTGACGAACTCGATGAAGGAACCATTGAATCATGGGACGAACTCCGTACTACTTTGTTAGTAGATTTTTTCCACCAGCTCTATTCGATAAACTTCTCGGAGAAATCCGAGGGTTCTCACAACATGAACGTGAAAATCTCACCAAAGCCTGACTTCGAATGAAAGAACTGCTAAGAAACTGTCATGGACACGGTTTGACAAAAGGCAATATAATCAAAAAAATTTACCACGATCTTGGTGAAACAACTCAAGAAGCTTTAAACGCTTCAGCCGGTGGTATATTTCTCTATAAAACGCCAAATCAAGCATATCAACTCCTTGAAGACAAAGTCTTGCTTAAACTCGATTGGGCCAAAGAACAGAAACCAAAAACCTCTCTTCGTAAAACTGTTGCTTTCGCTGATGAAGGCAGCAGTAAGTCTGATACTGACAAAATTATGGCAAGAATGGATGCTATGGCAATTAAAATGGATGCTCAATACAAAAAAAAATAAAAGAACAGCGTGAAAGTTGTAATCATTGTGGCGGAAACCATGCAACCGCAAATTGCAGTGATAATGACATACCTATGTCACGTGAAGAAGAAGCTAAATTTATGAATACATTTAGACGTACCCGTTACTACGAGAACTATCGTGATCATGAACGATGGAGACCTAGTACAAAAAACGAATATAACCGAGAACCTTTCAAACGAACAAACACTGATGAAAAACTAGACGTTCAAACACAATTGGATGATTTTATTAAAGCACAAAAATCGACAAACCTTTTTGTGAAAGACACATATATGGACCTAAAAGACAAACTTGAGTCCTTTACTCGAAATCATCAAGCCTCAATTCAAAATTTTGAAGCCAAATTCGACAGATTTGCTGAAAAGCAATCAGGTCGAGCTTCTGGATCTCTTCCTAGTAACACCCAACCAAATCCTAAGAATAATCAAAACAAACCTTATCAACCACCACAAGCTCGACATGAGCATGTGAATGCTATTACCACAAGAAATGGTACCTCCTATGATCCACCACATGATCCTAGTCAAACTCAACAACCTGTTGAAGTTTTCACTGATGACGAAGAAGAGAATGAACTTGTTCCTCAAAAGGAAACTATAACTCCTGAAATACCGGTGCCTAGACCCTACAAACTAAGAATTCCATACCCTCTACGCTTAAGAAAAGATGGAAGCCCAGTACGGAAAATTTCTTGACATAATTCGAGCTGTTCGAATTAATGTTTCTCTTGTTGACGTTTTAGCCGGAATGCCAAACTACGGGAAATTTCTTAAAGAACTTGTTAGTAACAAAAGTAAGCTCGAACAAATTTCAGCAACTTTCCTCAACGAAGAATGTTCAGCTATCGTTCAGAACAAAATTCCACAAAAACTCGGAGACCCAGGAAGTTTCCTAATTCCTTGTACTTTCAGTAAAACATTTTTATGCAATGCTTTAGCCGATCTTGGTGCTAGCATTAATTTGATGCCATATTCTCTCTATGCTAAATTATCCTTCGAAACGCTTAAACCTACTAAAATGAGTGTAAGGTTAGCTGATCGATCTTTCCAATATCCTGTTGGAATCGCTGAAAACATGTTAGTTAAAGTTGGAAAATTCACCTTTCCAGTTGATTTCGTTATCCTAGAAATGGAAGAAGATAGCAAAGTAACCCTAATCTTAGGAAGACCTTTTCTCTATACAGCCGATGCAGTGATTCGAGTAAAACAGAAACAACTCAATTTAGGAATTGGCAAAGAAAGAATAATTTTCTCCATAGATAAGGCAATGAAACACTCTTATTCTAATGATGACACATGCTTTAGAATTGATGTTATCGATGAAATTCTTGAGGAAGATTTCAATGAATTGCTAAATGAATTTAATCAATTACTATACTCAGTCGATGAAACAACTCTTGAAGACGAAGTTATGGCTGAATATGATCATNATTGGCAAAGAAAGAATAATTTTCTCCATAGATAAGGCAATGAAACACTCTTATTCTAATGATGACACATGCTTTAGAATTGATGTTATCGATGAAATTCTTGAGGAAGATTTCAATGAATTGCTAAATGAATTTAATCAATTACTATACTCAGTCGATGAAACAACTCTTGAAGACGAAGTTATGGCTGAATATGATCATATCATGGCTATGACTGTCGAAGATAGAAATGAAAGTTCTGATGACGAGGATAATGATGAAGAAGAACCATCATTTGAGAAAATAATCTTTGACACTGAACATAAAGTTAGAAACTTTATTGAAGAACCACCAACTGATCTCATTCTCAAACCATTACCAGACCATTTGGAATATGCTTTCTTGGAAGGAGAATCATTACTTCCAGTCATAATTTCATCTAAACTCTCGGATAGAAAGAAAGTAAAATTGATTTCAGTTCTCAAAAACCACAAAAGAGCCTTTGCTTGGAAAACAAGTGACATACTTGGAATTTGTCCATCTTTTTGTAAACACAAAATTCAGTTAATGGATGCCAAGAAACCAGTAGTTCAATAGCAAAGAAGACTCAATCCAAATATGAAAGAAGTTGTCAAGAAGGAAGTTGTTAAACTCCTTGACTCAGGAATCATATACCCTATAGCAGATAGCCCATGGGTAAGTCCTATTCATTGTGTACCTAAGAAAGGTGGTATAACAGTAGTAACAAATGAGAATGACGAACTTGTCACAACTAGAACTGTCACTGGTTGGCGCGTATGTATTGACTATAGAAAACTAAATGAAGCTACCGCAAAAGATCACTTTCCTCTCCCATTCATGCACCAAATGTTAGAAAGACTAGCGGGAAATGAATATTTCTGTTTTCTAGACGGATTTTCCGGTTATTTCCAAATACCAATCGATCAAATGGATCAAGAAAAAACAACATTTACATGTCCGTTCGGAACTTATGCTTATCGACGTATGCCCTTTGGCTCATGTAATGCACCTGCTACTTTTCAAAGGTGTATGATAGCAATTTTTCATGATATGATTGAAGAATCCGTGGAAGTTTTTATGGATGATTTTTCAGTCTTTGGAAATTCTTTCGATAAATGCCTAGGTAATTTAGATAAAATGCTTCAACGTTGCAAAGACGCAAATCTTGTGCTTATTTGGGAAAAATGCCACTTCATGGTCAAAGAAGGGATTGTGCTCGCATATAAAGTGTCAGGAGCAGGACTTGAAGTTGACAAAGTAAAAATTGACGTAATCTCAAAACTTCCACTTCCTACTAATGTGAAAGGCATTAGAAGTTTTTTAGGACATGCAGGATTCTATCGAC
Source organism: Artemisia annua (assembly GCA_014162995.1). Classification (NCBI taxonomy): domain Eukaryota; kingdom Viridiplantae; phylum Streptophyta; class Magnoliopsida; order Asterales; family Asteraceae; genus Artemisia; species Artemisia annua. The sequence goes on along the minus strand of LBNU01036418.1, from coordinate 25,376 downwards.
GATTTATTAAAGATTTCTCAAAAATGCTCGACCTTTAACTAAACTTTTAGAAAAGGACTTTNGTTGCAAAGACGCAAATCTTGTGCTTATTTGGGAAAAATGCCACTTCATGGTCAAAGAAGGGATTGTGCTCGCATATAAAGTGTCAGGAGCAGGACTTGAAGTTGACAAAGTAAAAATTGACGTAATCTCAAAACTTCCACTTCCTACTAATGTGAAAGGCATTAGAAGTTTTTTAGGACATGCAGGATTCTATCGACGATTTATTAAAGATTTCTCAAAAATGCTCGACCTTTAACTAAACTTTTAGAAAAGGACTTTACCTTTGAATTCGATGACGAATGTCAAAAAGCGTTCAAAACTCTTAAAGAAACACTCACATGTACACATAAAGGTCCAAATTGGAATTTACCATTTGAATTAATGTGCGATGCAAGCGATTTTACAGTTGGAGCTGTTTTAGGACAAAAAAATGGTAGACATTTCCATCCTATCTACTTTGCTAGCAAAACGCTCAACGCTGCTCAACAAAATTATACGGTTACTGAAAAAGAACTCATGGCATTGTACTTGCATTCGACAAATTCCGTGCATATCTAGTTCTATCTAAAACTGTGGTCTATACAGATCATTCCGCTCTCAAAATTCTATTTAAAAAGCAAGATGCTAAACCACATCTTATTCGTTGGATTTTGCTTTTTACAAGAATTTGACATAGAAATCAAAGACAAAAAAGGTGCTGAAAACGTAGCAGCCGATCATTTGTCTCGTTTAGAAAATGAAGACGAAGAAATAGAAATTTAAATAGAGATAATTTTCCAGATGAAACTCTTACTGCAATTAGTTCTCCAGACACGCCTTGGTTCGCAGNTTGGATTTTGCTTTTTACAAGAATTTGACATAGAAATCAAAGACAAAAAAGGTGCTGAAAACGTAGCAGCCGATCATTTGTCTCGTTTAGAAAATGAAGACGAAGAAATAGAAATTTAAATAGAGATAATTTTCCAGATGAAACTCTTACTGCAATTAGTTCTCCAGACACGCCTTGGTTCGCAGACCTTGCAAACTATCTGGCAGGGGATATATTACGAAAGGGAATGACTCATCAAGAGAAAAGTAAATTCTTCTCAGACTTAAAGAAATATTTTTGGGATGAACCATACTTATTCAAAATATGTCCTGACGGAATAATCCGTAGATGTGTCTCTGGACCTGAAACTCGTGCCATTCTTGATAAATGTCACCATGGACCTACCGGTGGACATTATGGTGCTACCGCTACTACTAAAAAAGTATTTGAATCTGGATTCTATTGGCCAACAATTCTGAAAGAAGCACATACTCTAGTTCGCCTTTGCGAAGCATGTCAGAAAACTGGAAACATTTCTAAAAGGGATGAAATGCCTATGAATTACATTCAAGTATGTGAAATTTTTGACATCTGGGGTATAGACTTTATGGGACCCTTTCCTAAATCATCAAAATTCGAATACATCCCAGTCGCTGTCGACTACGTCTCAAAATGGGCGGAAGCCCAAGCTCTTCAAAAAAATGATGCCAAAGTTGTTATATCATTCCTTAAGAAACTATTCTGTCGTTTTGGAATACCAAAAGCTCTCATCAGCGACAGAGGCACTCGTTTTTGCAATAAATTGATGGAAAAAAGCTATGAAAAGATATGGAGTTAACCATCGATTATCTACATCATATCACCCTCAAACAAGTGGTCAAGTTGAAAATACTAATAGAGCTCTTAAAAGAATACTTGAAAAAACAGTTAAAGAAAATCCTGCTGTTTGGTCAAGGAAACTGGACGATGCTCTATGGGCCTTTAGGACTGCTTATAAAACTCCAATTGGAACAACACCGTACAAACTCATATATGGTAAAGCATGCCACTTACCTTTTGAATTAGAACACCGTGCATACTGGGCACTTAAAAATTGTAACCTAGATTTAATTATAGCCGGTGAAAAACGAATGTTTCAACTTCATGAATTAGACGAACTACGCTTTTACGCTTATGAAAACTCTCGTCTGTATAAAGAAAGAACTAAAGTGTGGCATGATAGAAAATTAAAAATGAGAAAAGAATTCAAGAAAGGAGATAAAGTCCTCCTATTCCAATCAAAGTTCAAAATCAAATAACCAAAACTTACAAGCCGTTGGATTGGACCTTATATTGTTAAACACCAATATCCATCCGGATATGTTGAACTTTACGGAGTTGACGATAAAAGTTTTATAGTCAATGGTCGCAGGCTTAAATTATACCATGAGGAAGAAAGTTTCAATGATAGAAGGGAAGAATCTACACCCTTCTTTCCCAAACGACTAAATCACCATAATCGTATGAGTCGAGCTATAGACTCTAAAATTAGCGCTCGGCGGGAGGCAACCCGTTTCATTTCGTTTTATTTTCTTTTTCACTTATTTACTTTAATTAAAACTTTACTTAAACCACACTGTAAAACTTAAGTGTGGAGGTATTTTAAAATAAAATATAAAACCCCAAAAAAAACCCAAAAATATTTTCCATTTTTATGTGTTTGTTTTTATTTTTGCAGATTATTATGAAGACCGCATTTGGGATAGCACAGCTCTTCATGCTTTCTCATATGGCCCGGGAAGTTACTCTCTTTTTCTAGTTATATTTTTCCTATTTTTTTTATATCCAGTTATAAACATTGAGGGCAATGTTCAACTTGAGTATGGGGAGGAGTCAAATAGTAAAAATATTTATTTCATAAAATTGATTATGATTCAATCATTTCTTTCCACTAAAAACTTAAAAATTATATGTTTTCACAAGTTATTAAGGCAAATCCACTTAGATTGACACTATAGCTAGATACAATATCATTCACCACAAATGTGAGATAATTATAAGCCTTTATAAGTGTATATTTGCTACACTTTCTCCAAAACATATAAGTGAGTTGACGATTTAAATTAGCTATAGAACTTGCACTTATACATCAATAATGAATGCCGCAGTGAGATTGCATTTTTTATGCTTTATAGACAATTTTATATGATATTGAGGCAAATTTAGGATTTACACCAAATAGCCATCCTATGAAATCATAATCTAGTTGACTACACTGGTAACTAGTATATTCCAGAAATTAACTCTCTAGCACTCATTTTTAGTGCTATTGCCACCTAGAACAACATGCTGAGTCTAAGCCTTTTCCTTATTTTAAACCAAATTTTCTATGCTCAAAAGAATGAAGATTGATTGATTATTGCTGCGAAATGAGAAAATTATGAGAAAGAAAAAAGTTATGTGAAATGACTATGAAAAAAAATAATAAAAAAAAAAGAGAAAAAAAAAATTTGAGAATTTGTGTACAACGAAAAGTTAAAGTAAAACAAGAGTTATTTTGGGAAGAAAAATCAAGTATAAAGATAAAGATATGTGAATATTGATGATCAACAGCTGCTTATTAATATATTCTTCTATAAATCCTCCAGAAACAATAAGAAAAATTATTCATGCCTTGCTCATACCCTTAATCCCTAAGCCAACCTGAAAAAGTCCTCATTGATATCATTGTCTGTTGCTTACGCCTTGTCGGAGTTGTCTTTGTGTTCTGTGTAAGCCTATGGTAGCTATTTAGTCGTGTCTGTGCAAATATTGAGTGAACTTAACCCTATTTGAGTGAATTGTGTGAATCATTTAAAATAATCCTTCGTGAGGTGTTTTAGTTATGTGTCAGTGCCTTTTTAGCAAAAATAATAAATCTTGATAATACATCTCCATGATCACAAAACAAATCGAATTTTCTCGCTTGATTGCTTGAGGGTAAGCAATAGCTAAGTGTGGAGGTATTTGATAACGCTCTAATTGTACATATTCCTTGAGCATTATATTATATGTTTTATGATCATTTGATGTGAATTACTGGTACTTGTTGAATCGTTATACTCTGACCAAACTATTATATAGCTTGTTAAGGGTTTAGTATAAAAAAAATTAAAAAATAATTTAGAGCAATTAGGATTTATAGAGTTTTGATACGTATGCCTACTATATACCCTTTGCAAGTTAACTCCTGATTTTAAGGATTTAGTTATCTCTCATCTGTTAACTTCTTTCTTTATCTTTATGCATCGTATTTTTATTTCTTAACCTCTGATTCTCTTCTCCCTACAAACAACTGAATACATTAATAATTTAACCTAGTCATTAGTCGTAATACATCAAGAAAACTAATAGTATATCTCTTTTTTATAGTATATGGTATCGTACATCACTATTATAACAGGGACTAGTATAGATTTTTTTATATGAAATTACAAAAATACAACTAAATAGTTATACAATTATGTTCCATGTAGATGAAAGTTTTTGGGAATATGACATACAAATATTAAAAAGGCCTACTCCTTGCTTGACTTCAAGTTGGGATCACACGTCATAAATGGGATCAGAGAATGTGAGCTTTTTACAAATACAAGCAAATGCAGAAAATAAGATTTTGTAGCAGATAGATACTTAACAGCAAATGAAGATGGAGATGTCACGGGCTGAGCAAAATACGAGAGGAGAGATAGAAAGCATATAGAATTTTATAATAATTAAATTAGGGGTATATTAGAGATAAGTAGACCAATCAGATTTTTAGGCCTAAGTTTAGGCATACTACTTAGGCATAACTTGATAACTATCATTTTTCGGATTTATAATGTCTAGCGAATTTATAGGTAAAGTTAATATGTTTATCAATGGGCCCACTGCCTAGATCAGTGACCAACACAGGCCCAACTAGCAGCCCAGATGCATATTCGAGAGTCGAGACCAGTTTTAACCGAGACTGATGGTTTAGAGGCAGTGGCCAGTGGGTGTGGTAGATTGATCACATACATTGCACTGTTGGTAAAATTTTAGTCGAAAAAGACTAGGGAAAGATTCACAAAGTGGAGGTCGCCCCAAATCCTTGTATAATGGATAGACCAAACTTAGATTTCAACTTGCTAATTGTCTTTTACATATCTTTTAATATGTGTCCAACATTTCTTAATCTTACAACGCTTAAACTGATGCCAAGTATATATATGTCGTATGGGACCAACGGAGATTCAAAAGCTACAATACTTTTTTTTTTGAACGGCGGGTTAGTTGTTAGATGTTAGTTGTTAGTTGTTGGCTCGAGTTAGTGTCGCATCCTCGGGCAGAGATACTAACCACGAGCCTCTCCTTAGGGGATAACCCCACTCCTATTCCCGATTCGCCTGATATCATTAGAGCTTGTGGTTCCCAAGTGAGGACTTTCCGGTCGGTCACCCAAACCGGTACTACTCTCACTTGGGCTTGCTTAACTACTTAAGCCTTTACCACTAGACCACAAATACTAATGCATGGATGTAACGGGGACAACGATAGGGATCATTTGATTTTATGTAACGAGGAAACAAACACAATCTGGTTCTAAGACCTAAACATGACTAATCCTCCAAAAAATATATGCTCACAAAAATATTGTCAAATTAATGTCAGTGAAATGTTTATATGAGGCTCTTATAACAATATCACCATTATACACAAAACTAGACGAGGGAGTGTCGCCAAGACCATGAAACTGCGTATGCCTGCGCGCATCACTACCATCCTATCTCACCCGCAGCAATAACTCAAAACCTACTAATACCGCGCCATCACACCACACACCTGCTCATCTTTACACCCTCTACGTTGATACACCCCCCCACACACTGGCTTAGAATTGCTCAAGAATTTATTTTACAGACGTGTTCTCTATCTATACATCGTACAACCTCACCCACCAATCCCACGCACGTTATCTAAAACCGTCCTCCAGCCACTGTCGTCAGCACGATCCTCGTCCAACCACACAGCTCTGATCCACAACTTGTGCATCCAGCGCCTACGCTACTTACTTGTCGACGACAATCGTGAACCGCATTCCGCATTTTTCAGCTCAAAGATTCGATTCTTAGCACAAAATGGCCTCCGACTGCACATCGCTCCTCTCGCCACACTCCATTGCAACACTCTCACCACTATTTGATTCAGATACCCACTAACTTCCACCACCACCCACACCACCCTTCAAATATACTGACGACATGGACGTCGATACGGTAGTCTACAAAGACTGCAACGAAACACACAACACTTATCACTTAACCAAAAAAAAAAAAAAAAACAAAAACTTGATGAATACACTAACGAACAAAAAAATCAAACATAGATTTTTTTTCCGCTTGCGATTAAAGCATATATTGTACATAAGTGAAAAAGCTGCACAGAAACAATATTTATCCAATTTTGCAATACCATAATAAGTAATAATATATCGATAATAATTCATAATAATAATATATAATGAATAATAATAAAATAATAAGCACCACTCATAATCAACAACTCCACACACAATGAATAATAATAATAATAAATAATAAAAAACCTGTATAAATAAATCATGAAAAAAAGTGAAGAAACAAAATTATCCAATTTAAAGTATATGTATATATACAATGTAAAAGTACACAGTTACTATAACCTCTTTTAAATGGTAAACCGTCCAAACATGTCACATACCGATCATAATACGTACATTTGTTTAAATTTGGAAGGAAAAATATATGAACTAAAGAAACAAAAAAAAAGAACAAAAAGAGAGTAGTAAGCGTAAAAAAATAAATAAATAGAATACAAATAAAATAAAAAATAAGGATGAGTCCGCTGAAAAGTAACACCAAGTCCCATGGCACCATTACTAAACATTCTCAAAGTTGGTAACCGTAACCTGCTGCTATTCCGATAATCCCTACGTATTGCCCACACAACTAAAAGTATCTGTGCGTATCTCCAGTACCGCTCCCAAAGT
>LBNU01036416.1:61470-76653 GCA_014162995.1 Artemisia annua | reverse complement strand
AAAAAAAAAAAAAAAAAACAAAAACAAAAACAAAAAAAAAAACAAAAAACAAAAAACAAAACGCCAATCTATATTTGCGTAAACTTAAAAAATTAAAATGACATATTTACTCGAGACATACTTTTATGTTGTACATCATGTATCTAAAATTGCATTCGAGAGTGTATATATATATATATATGTGTGTGTGTGATAGTTTGATGTTTAGCATGGATATATATGAAATTATCCTTAATATTGTTAAAGTAATTACGAGTATATAACACTAAGTGAGAAACCTTTAAGAACCGGTTTTCTAATCGACCCAATCAAGTTCCCGATTCAACCGAGTTCTTTTTCTCAAAATTGGCTTCCGGTCATCGAATTGGTTCACGGTTCAACCCGGGTTTTATAACATAGGTTCTCCTCTTTTCAAAAACAAAAATGATAGATGGGCCTAATAAATAGGCCTAATCGTGGACCTACCGCATTAATAACTTGTACATTTGATGGTTAGGCCTATTTATTAGGTTCATGTATCACATCTCTTCAAAAAGGTATTTAAAAAAAAAAAATCTCTCGAGGAAAACAGCTAAAAAAAAAAAAAAAAAAAACTTTTTGCAACACATGAGGCCCAGTTTTTCACAAGTACAAGTCTAAAAGGGCCCAAACTCTTATTAATAAAAAAAACCCTTCATCTAATAACATTTCAAATTTCAAACGGTTATCACAACAATCAAAAACCAAATAAAATAAAATAAAAATAAAAATCTTTTCCTTAAATTCCTTCAAGGGTTTTCAAGGGTTTCACAAATCAATGGCAGACATCCAAAAAAATGACAAAACCACACCCAAAAAAACCAACAAAAAAATACCCATTGAATGCACCATTCTTGATCTTGATGATGAAGTTGATCTTGATGATGATGGCACTCCTTTAAGACCCATCTTTTGTTTGAAAAAAAGATCAGCAATTAAAGATTTTGATGATAAAGAAGATTGCTTTATACTTGATTTCAACCCGGAAGAGGAAGAGTCTGTGGATCTTTCTAAAGCTAATGGCAATGTTCAAGATTCTGAGGATTTGTTCATGGTTGCAGAAAAAGGACAGGTTTTGTGATAAAGATGTAATCTTGTTGTGTTTTTTTGAGGTTTTGTGTGTTTTTGAGTAATGGGTTGTTGTTGTTTTTGGTGTTTGGGGTTTTAGGTTGCGTGCAGAGATTATCCGCATTCGAGGCATTTGTGTGTGAAGCTTCCGTTTGCGACTACGTCACATGAAAGCTACTGTAAATTGGTATAGTTAAATATGTTGTTTTTTTGTGATAAAGTGTGTTTTGTTTCGATTGTTGCGTTTTTAAGTGGTGGATATATGGTTTTAGTGTTTTGGGTATAGCGAAATTGATGTTAAATAATTAGTTTAGGACTAGGGTTTGCGGAACGCGGTCTAAACTGTTGAAATCGGCAAATTGAACTGTACCGAAACTAGGATGTGTTCGGTTGTGTATGTTACTGAGCAACTGAGTAAAACAATGTTCTGTCATTTTTCTTATTTTCTGTTTCCGTCTAATCCGGTCCGGTTTTGGGCTGTTGCAGACCACTAGCTGTAATGAAATTGATTTTGTTTATGTAATGTTAGGGATCATTTAATTGTAAATTGGTGAATAATTAGTATTTGCAAAACAATTAGGGGTGCTTGGATTGCTTATCAGAACTGTTTGTACAGCATATGCAGTAGTATTTTTATGTGTGTTTGGGACTGATTAGTTAAACTGCATTATTTGTTTTTTCAACTGAAATTAGCAGTGCAATAATCGACCTCAAACTGTTCATTTTTATAAGCAATAAGCATTTCTAACACGCAGTGTGAAACACCTCTTAAACTGATTATGAATTCTAACTCTTTTGAAGCTTTTTAGGATTGAGGTTTTCTTAGTCTTTATGCTATTTATTGTTAACTGCAGTGCTACTGTTATGTGTGTGATGTTGCTGCACCTTGCAAGACATGGTATGGAGGTGGTGGTCACTGTCATGCTCTTGACACAGAAGCTTGGAAGAACATTAGAAAAGACACGAGAAAGATCAAAAATCCAAAGAACGTCTACTGAATCTATATGCTATGTTCTTGTCTTGTTAAGGGTTTAGTGTTTATATGCTGTTAAGTGACCACCCAAATCTCAGTGGCAACCTATTTCGGATAGTGTAGAGAGTTTTTGTGTTTTGAATGATGGATGATAAGCAACGTTATAGTATTTGAAATGCTTAGGCAAGGTTTAATTGTGGGTAATTTGTGCGAATACTTTTTGTGCTGTTGCTTATCGTTGTAATCCGCTTTATGGATGTGGAACTGGTTGTCGAATTTACATTGGTATAATATGTACAGACTTGGTTAAAAGAGTTAGAAAATGAACTTCTTTGGTGTTCAAAAGTGTATTGTTTTTATCTTGGTTTTCTTTGATTCAAGTTGGAGCAGCATCCTTGTTGGTTTGATGTCTTGAATCGGTTGGCACTTTACATATCTGGGTACGAGCTTGTGTATTTATTGTTAGGTGGACAATATTGATGGTAGTACCCGAACAAGGATTGCGCACCAAGGTATAACAGGTCTCAAACTGATTCTAGTACGTACACCTGAGCAGTACTGGAAGCTTTGTAATACAGCGCGAACATGGTTTAAGCTGATTTACAGACATTGGAACACTTTACTCGTTTGAGCTTGTTGTGCTACCAATAGATATCACAACAGTAACCAGATGCAGTGCTTGAGCCTGGAGGCTTTGTGCATATCATATTCTCGGTTTATACCTTCTCAAGATCATTCAGTCGTGGATAGCTCTCAGTTTTCTCGAAGTGCAAATGTCTAAATGTTTATGCTGAAAGTTCATATGAGGTCAATCCACCAATACTTGACCAATTATGTTCATTTCTGTATTATCTTAATCATCTCTATCTCATAAAAGAATAAGATCTTGAACATAAACTAAACAAAAGGTAGATCACTTATTTAAGCTAAACTAAACAGCAAGATCATGGCTATAATAATTGTCACGGCATCAATTACTGCTGGCCTATACACGTTGTTTTTATATAACTTGTATTTATGACATTCTAAAGTGGTTTTTGAAATTACATTTGTAGACACATTATTCTCAAACACTCCAGTTCAACAGGTAACTATCATCAAAATGATCTACTAGTCCGAAACCTAATCATCAAAAGAATTTTTGTTTTAAACCTCAATAGATGCACATTTTTAGGATGACCAGGAAAATGGTCGGAAACAGTAACGGTAATACTTCGAGTAGGCCGCTTACATCTAACTATCTAAGTAGAAGACTCTCTATCACATGGTAAAAACTAACAAGGAAAACCTCATTCTTTTCAGTTTTAGGCTTACCCGAGTTCAACAACGCTCGAGTATGGCTTGAGAAATTTAGACAATGTTTGCTTTTTAAAAGAAGCACTTTTTTCCATTTTTGTCTGCAAGCGGGAAGAGGAAATCGAAGAAGTGCGTTTGTTTTTTCCTCTTATGTCTGCAGCCGGGAAGATGAAATGAAAGAAGTGCATTTGTTTATTTTCAAACAGAAGAGGCAAAAATGAGTTTTTTCTTCTTCAATTTGTAGATCATTTTTTTTTTTGTCTAAGTATCACTTCTTATATCTTAAAGACTTCATATCTACATCTTCTCTCGCAGACATGGTTTTGCAGATCAAACATAAAATGACTAGAGAAAACAAACGAAACCTTAGCCTAAGCTTCAACCCTTGTTTAACGAGCTTAGCTCTTATACATTTGGAGCTTATATTACAAGCTCAAAATCAAAAGCTCGACTTGTTTGCACCACCTATAAACGGATCAATATAATCACTTTCAAAACGCAAAATAATTTGGGCTTAGCCCAAACAAAGCCCAATAACAGAAAGCCCAACAAGAACCTAAAACCCTAAAAGAAGAGCAAAATCTTATCATTTCATTTCACAGAATATCCACAAACACACGCTAAAAACACACACACACACATACAGAAAGTTAATAAAGATGCCAGGCCCAGTAGTCGAGGAAATTGAATCTGAGAAGAAAATTGAGGTTAACCCTTTTCATTTCTTTATATTCCAATACTAAAGATTCATACTTTTTGATGTATTTGTTAATAAAAATGTATGTATGTAACAGGAAGAGGCTGCTGTTAATAAGGTTGTTGAAGGTGTTGTTGAGGATGTTAAGGAAGAAGATGACCATAATGATGATGACGTGGATGCTGACTCTGATGATGATGAGGATGATGGTCTTCAAGGTACTTACTTTTTTTTTTTTTTTTTTTTTTTAATGTTGTTAATGGTTTGATAATTGTATGCCATTGTCTGTTAAAGTAGTTATATGCTTATTGTGTTTTTGATATAACTAATAAGCTGTTTCTAGTGTGTGGATAGGATAGTGAATAGAAGCGTATTTGGTTAGATGCTTATCTAATAGTTGTTTCGGCATAAAGCATATTTAAGCATTATATTTTGCATTGTGCTTTGATAAGTAGTTGTAATAAGCAATCTTAGACACCCATTAAAATTACGTATCTGCTTATATTGTTTTGGTACAACACCTAACTGCCTAAGCATAGTTTTAATTTTGTTTACAATGTCTTATCCCGTATGTTAATTTGAAATTGAAATAAGCACTTTTGAATAATCAGGTTGGCACTCTCGGTGTTTTGGTATATGAATTAAGTAATCGATTTTGGACAGTAAGTTTAAGTTTAGGTGGTGGTTTTGAATGTAATTTGTTAAATGATTAGACTTTGACAAACACTCAAACTGCGTGTTGTATGATTCCCAGCATGAAACAGCATAAGCTCATTCATATGCTATTTCCTAAGTTAATTGATTGCTGTAAAATTTGATTTTGTTGAGTCCTAGTTTAGTGGCAGCCTACGCTTTCTAGGGCCTTAAGACTTAAGGATCTGCTTCTACGTATATGTTTAAGTAACTTGTTGACTCATTATAGTTATTTCATTCTGTTGTTTATTGGAACACATTTTTGCAACTTGCAATTGTAAAGTAAGGAGCCTTGCTGATGCCCTGATATATTTTTGTAGGGCATCTTTAGTGCTTTACAAGTTACATATGTGTGTGATTATTGTAATTTTTTTCTGTGTTTTGTTACTTGTGGGCTGTGGCAGTCGCTACTTTTACGTTATGTCATAATGTTTGTTATATTCAATCTTGGGCTTGAAATTTATGCTCAGTAAAATGAAATTTCAGTTGGGAGTGAGAGTTCAAAGCAAAGCAGGAGTGAGAAGAAGAGCCGAAAAGCAATGTTGAAGCTGGGAATGAAACCTGTTACTGGTGTTAGCAGGGTCACCATCAAAAGAGCAAAAAACGTAAGCCTTTTTCTTTTTATCTTATTTAACTATAGCTTTGTATCTAAAATATTTTCATCATTGATGAATTCTGTTTTGGAAAACTAAAACCACCTCTTTGCGCCAATGCAGATCATGTTTTTCATCTCAAAGCCCGATGTTTTCAAGAGCCCTAACTCTGAAACCTATGTCATATTCGGAGAGGCAAAGATTGAGGACCTGAGCTCACAGCTTCAAACTCAAGCAGCCCAACAATTCAGAATGCCCGACATGGGATCTGTGATGGGCAAACCCGAAATTTCAGCAGCAGCAGCACAAGCAGATGAAGAAGAGGAGGAAGTAGATGAGAGCGGTGTTGAACCACGTGACATTGATCTTGTGATGACACAAGCAGGAGTGTCGAAGCCTAAGGCTGTTAAGGCTCTCAAGACTCATAATGGGGACATAGTCAGCGCCATTATGGAGCTTACCACTTAGGTTTGGATATTGTATTTGTGTTAATGAAGACAAGTTTTGAAATTTATCGTGCCATTTGACTATGGTCTGCACTCTCCTTGGGGGGAGATATATTGAACTTTTTTAGCCACTTGATTGGAGTTAGTATTTTGCATAAAAACTATTATTTTGCTGTGTTTTTTTTTCTTAATTATAAGGTTGAAGTTGTTGAGATCTTTTCTTATTTACTATTGTTTCAGTGTACCTACTATGAATGACCCGATTAATCTAATTAGTAGATATATGATATCATATTTTCTGTAATTAGGTTTTTCGTTGCTGTCGTAAGTTTTTTTGTTCATACAGCGTTTGACCAGATGATATGAGTGTACTTGGCTCAAGTCTACAATTGACCCGATTAATCTAATTAGTAGATATATGATGTCACTGCATGTTGTCTGTGATTAGGTTTTTTTCATTGTTATAATCATAATTTTTTGTGCATACGGCCTTTGACCTGATGGTGCGTGTGTATTTAGCTTGTCTCCTGAAAAAGATTTGTTGTCGCTGTGTCACACTAGTTTACATAATCAGCTTCATACTAGTAACGAAACTTATAATCAGCTTTCCAATTGGTTGCAACCAGTTTTATTATCTACTGTGAAATATTTTTCTAATGTCTTGTTATAAGCTAATCCAAGAATTTCAATGTTTTGCTTATTTTATGTTTAAGGAATCATAATTGGTCAAACATTGTGAGATGATTTATAATCTGATCAGATTATTAGAACTAAATACAAACGCACGTCCAAACGCAGAATGTCGCACAACTTCAACAGGAAAAGAACACTCAAAATCAGATAATTGCTTACAGACCACATCCAAACACCTACTTTTACAATTTACAGACAAAGAACATTAAAAATCACACAATCGCCTTCAAAATGCATATCCAAGCACACCTAAGAGAACAACATTATTCAAGATTCAGCTTGCCATGCTGTGCCCTCCTGCTTGAGTTCTTCTGAGCACAGTTCAAGATTCTCTTGCTTATTCTTCAAATTACATCTACACAAACATGTACAATAGTTTCACCACACTAGTTTTACTCGGAATGTTTGCATGAATCACATGATCACCCTCTTTACTTGTTGATTACACGACAATTTTTCCGAATCTCTCCTTGACGACCTGTCAAAACGCCATTCTTGCCCATTTGCACCATTGCTTTTGCAAACTTACTCTTCCAAAGCAACGGGTCCATAGCGTTCTGATGCACTTGATTTGCAGTTGACTTACTCGTGAGTAGAGATTGGTCTGATGTGAACAAACCTCTATTATTCAATACATCCACATAGTATTCTGTGTCACTTACGGTAGGTGAACTTGGGTTCATCGGTACCACCAAATTCACATTGTTACTTCCCTTGGGGCATTGCTGCTTTAGCTTGCTAGCATACAATTTGTCCAAAGTCGGGTCTTGCTTTGCGGATGGACTGAAGTTGTATAGTCTGTTAACAAAGGAAGTACAGTGTGATCGGCCAATTGTATGAGCTCCTGTAAAAATATTATAGTATCAAGATACGTTTTAATAGCATAAATAGTAAACCGAAAAAGATGAATGATGGCTAACCAGATAGAGTAACCATTTCTTCTTGTGTCAATCCATTGCTCGCAAACAACTGAGTGAGTTGGTTGAGATTGGAAGTTGGAGGAGGCAATCCACTAGTATCTGCTATACGTGACACTCTGCCATCTCTTCTCCCTGCTGGGACATCGTACCCTAGTCCCCCAGTCTGCAATGACAATAGTTATACACGATAAGATAGGTGACTTGAATCCAAGTTAAAGGGGAGTGTGTCTTTTCACTTAATTAGTAAGAGACTACTACCGTTACTTGTTTAGTAGTTTATATTAATACTAGTCTCTAACAATGTACTAAAAACATAAGTCATGCAGCTGCTTTTGTTCCCAAGAGTAAAATTACTCAACTAACAAACGCTTGTGGGTGGTGCTCGTGTTGTGTGTGTGTGTAAGCGTAAATGTTCATTTTATTACTTACTATCTGGAAACCATCTCTGGCTGCGAATGCAACTATATCAGCACAAGAAACAACTCCTGGACACGCTTTTTCGAGTCTAGATTTTGCATTATCAATGACATTGAATCCACGAAGACTTGGATTATTTGCTGGTGAATCTTTTTCAGCTGTGTTTGAAGGAGTTGAATCTATTAAGACCGATCCATCACAACCCTGCGTAACAATATCCCATTTGTGAAAAAACAATGTAAACAAAAAAGTTTAACAAAAGCAAGAAAGCGTGAGTATAATCTTACCCTCACAAAACAATCATGAAAATGGAGTCTAACGAGACCAGCAGCTAGACCATTGTTTTGAGAGAAGGCTTTACTAACTTCATCTTTGACAATAAACTCAGCTGCCGGACATGAGTGAGAATAGAATCCAACTTGAAGCTGTGCTTCTGAGTGAACAACACATCTCAATGTAACCAAAATGAAGATTGCGTAAATGTAACTCATTTTAGTATAACAAACTAATGATGATTTTAACTTATTTATAGAGTTAAGTGTACGTGTGAACGTAGTGTTATATAGTAATATTTGTTTAGTAGCATGTTTGAAGGCATCAGCAAAGATAAAATCATATATGACTTGTCACCAAACATATTAAGTGTTAGGCGGTTACTCGGTCAGGCTCTATGATTTTTGAATTTGTAGAGGTTGAGAGTTAGTAGTCTGATGGTTCTTGCTATTGATTGATGTGGACTTGTTGCATTAAATACAACTGAAGTAGTTAAGCCATCGAATCGACATAAGGTCAACATGATAGAATCAAGATCACGCAATAACTCGGAAACTTCTCTAATCATTAAACTAAACCACGTGGTTGCTTATAACATAGTTGAGGCAGCAAGATGAACTAGACAAAAGGGCTAGATCAAGTTGTTAGTTCGAGACATAAAACGTATAATCAAAATAAAAGTATGGAATCTTGCAGTTCGTTCGGTTTGCTATCTAATCAGAATCCTAATGCATGAGTTGCATTATTATGTGACATTGTATTTGGTCAGTGATCTAGCCTTTACAAACAGTTTTACAGAACTAGATTTTATGTAGATTAGTACTCCTAAGATTCTCAAAAACATGCTAAACACCTGATTTATGAAATTTCTTCACAATTACAATTTCAAAATGTAGTGATTATGGTATCGTAAGAATCCAAAACAATAGTATTCAATAACTATTTAAGAAACTTAGGGGCTAAAACAAGGAGTGAGTTGCTGAATTAAATTTGACAATGACTTCAATAAACAAAGTTGCAAAGCTGCATGTTAGCTCACTAAACTATATTGCAAATTAGAGTATGAACACTCAAAAATCCTTTTATTACTTTTAAAACACATACAAAACACTTATTATTACAAATGAACAACAAAAGTACATTTAAAATCATACGGAGTATAACCGATACTTCAAGAGTCCTGTTGTTTTGATTTATTCGTAAATAACATGTAATTATAAAAGAACAATAATATACTTTACTTAAGCACCATAACTTTTGGCCTCTTTATTTGTTAATCACTCGGCAGTTTAACCGAATCTCTCCTTGATCACCTGTCAAAACACCAATCTTACCCATCTTCACCATTGCATCTGCCAACTTACTCTTCCAGAGAGACGGGTATATAGCGTTCTGATGCACTTGGTGTGCAGTCGACGCACTTGTGAGCAAAGTCTGATCTGATGTGAACAAACCTCTATTATGCAAGACATCCACATAGTATGCTGTGTCTGTGACGGCTGGTGAACTAGGATCCATTGGTACCACCAAATTCACATCATTACCACCGTTGGGGCATTGCTGCTTTAGGCTGCTAGCATATGACGCGTCCAAAGTAGGGTCTTGGTTTACAAGTCTATCAGCAAAGGAAGTACAATGTGCTCGGCCAATGGTATGAGTTCCTATAAAAAGATCATAACTTTTTAAGTTTTTTTTTATGTTGTTTTATTTATAGATATCATAATGAAAAGATGAATGATGGCTAACCAGATAGAGTAACCATTTCTTCTTGTGTCAATCCATTGCTCTCGAACATCTGAGTGAGTTGGCTGAGATTGAATGTTGGAGGAGGCAATCCTATCGTCTCGGCAAGCAGTGAAACTACGCCATCTCTTCTCCCTGCTGGGACGTCATATCCATATCCCCCAGTCTGCAATAACAATGGTTATACATTTTAATACATACGAGTATATGACTTGAATAGTTGAATCCAAGCCATAAGGGAAGTTTCCATTTCATTTGTCCCGTTCTATCCATTATTATTTTTTTCTTTTGTACATCAGAGTCATGCAAAAAACATAAGTTGGCTTTGTGTCAAGTTTGAATCATTTCAAGGACATGCAAAAAACATATGTAATTATCCTTTTTTATAAAATTCGTAATCTTAAGAACCAATTCTAAGGGATTTGTTACAAAATGACCCAAACCAGACAAATATAAGGAGTGCAACTTAAAATGTGTAATGAAAAAGCAAAAGTTCTTGAGTTTATGTTCATTAATCATAGTTTAGTTTAGTTTTTTTTGTTTCGAAAGTCAATTACTCAACAAAAACATGTTTTGTGTGTGGCCATGCTTGTACTCGTGTATGTGTAAGCGTTAAGTGGCTCATTTTTGTCTTACAATCTGGATGGCATCTCGAGCTGCAAATGCAACTATATCAGCACAAGAAACGACTCCTGGACATGCTTCTTCTAGTCTAGCTTTGGCGTCGTCGATAACATTGAATCCACGGAGACTTGGATTATTTACAGGAGAATCTTTCTCTGCTGTGTTTGAAGGAGTTGAGTCTATTAAGACCGATCCATCACAACCCTGTGAATTGAAACAAGTATTCATGCATAGTGCATGGCAACAATAATCACATCATTAAATGGCAACACGTAAATGAATAATAAAGACAAAACAAAAATAACATTGTTGTACCCTCACAAAACAATCGTGAAAATGGATTCTCACGACACCAGCAGCAAGACCGCTGTCATATGCGTATGCTTTATAAACCTCATCTTTAACAATCGACTCAGCAATGGAGCACGATTCCGAATAGAATCCAACTTGAAGTTGGGCTTTTGAGTTAAAAACACAACCCAGTAAAACCAATATGAAAATTGAATTACAAGCATGATTCAAGAGTATGGAACTCATTTTCAATGTGCAAACTAAAGATGGAAGATTTTACTTATTTATAGACCAATATGTGTGTTATAGTAATGTTTTTTTAGTAGCGTGTTAAAATGCATCAGCAAAAAGCTTAAATCATGATTTTTGACTCGATCAAGAATGCGAATATAAGAAACTAAAGTAAGTATTAGAGGTTAACTGCTCAAGTTAAGGTACACGGATTTGAATTTGTCAAGAGGTTGAGGGTTAGTAGCCTGGTTCTTGCAATACTGAAGTTGACATATATACAATATACTTGTTAGAGATTAAATTTAAGAGAAGCAGTTAGTCATCAGACGGACACATTTAAGGTCGTACCATAGATATATGTAACCCCGACACAGTGGAATCAAATATCAGATGAGCTCACATAACTCAACATTAATGTGCTTAAATGATGCAGCTGAGGATTGAAGTGGTACATATTATCTTGCTGAATGGAATAGAATGACATAATAAAAATGAGCTAATGTTTTGAATTACTGGAACCACCACCAAAGTGGCCTAGTGGTCAAATGTCCTCACAAGAGGTGACAGATTTAAACCTCCTTACACCTCACTAGGTACACATCTTGAGGTGGCCAAGGTCACAAATTTGATGTAGAGGGCAGAAGCATAACATATTATTTTGTTGGATTAAATAGAATGACATAAAAAAATAGCATAGTTTTGAATCACTAGAACCAAGGTGGCCTAATGGTCAGACGTCCTCATTATAGGCCGTGTATGAGTCAAAGACTCGCCCTTCCTTAGTAACCTCATTCGTTTTGCCCATTTTGAATCACTAGGTATACTAGAACTAGATGATACCGTACTTAATAGATAACATGACACGAGTAATACGTTATATATTTGGTCAATGTCAAGAATATCTAAAATCGTTCAAACAAAAGTTTTCAGAAACAGAAGTTAAAGCTTGAACAAATTTTTTTAACCTTTTTTCTGAAAAACTGAAAGACATATTGCAAACTTATTTAAGTATTTTCTTTGAGAAAACTAATCGGATTTGGTCTTATTTAGATTGCAAAAAGAAATTAAAAGGATATTTGATCACATTTTAAGTTTTCCTGTCTATAAAAATACCCCTTCAACGAATAAAAATCGATCAAATGAAGGCATTTAATAAGGAATTGTTCATGTAGTTGTTAAATGGTAAAGAAGATACGTTCTTCTTTCATTCAATGGTAATACTCCAATTTGTTATGTTTATTTAAATATTAGGTACTACCAAATATTAAAAAGTTGAAGTTGACAATGTAAAAAGAAAAAGATGGCTCACCTTAACATCAATTTACAAACATATGTCAAGTTCTCATGAAAACAAAAGTCAAATCAACATTTTCTCTAATAATTTTATGAGAAAAAGATAATCTTGTTTGTAAATTAATAAAAAGCAATTATTAGGAACATCTTTTGTGCCCTTCAGCCCTTGTATTCTTGAAATATATTTGGCGCAATTAGTATTTGAGTGTTCATGGATCAAGAGGTAGTAAAAGTTTTATTTTCACAGATTTTTCAGAAAGTTTAAATCAACAGGAAAATCCTGACCCGTACATTTCATTTGGGTGCCGACCAACTCTTCTCCAAAGAACTTGCCTCTTTTAGCCGGGAGTTGGGATTGAAACCAGTACATACTTTCTCAAAAGCTTTCCTTGATATAGACGTTTGCGGTGAGAGAGTGACACAATTTAAGTAAGAGGTAAACATATATTAAAATTTTGGGGGAATCGCATAAAAAGTAAATGCCCACATGCATACTCTCTTTGTTATGGGTACAAAGTCCTATTTTTATTGCTAGAAATATAACACCTTGACAACATTTTTGTACCCATTTTATTGCTAGAAATATAACACCTTGACAACATTTTTGTACCCATTTTTATTGTTAGAAATATAACACCTTGACAACATTTTTGAACCCGTTTTCCTAGAAATATAACAGCTTGACAACATTACATTGTGAAATGAGAAAATCTGCACGTGAACAAAAGAGATGAAAAACTTAACAGATTAAAAAGTTAGAGTTGACAATGTAAAAAGACAAAGATGGCTCACCATAACATCAATTTACAAACATATAAGTTCTCATGAAAACAAAAGTCAAATCAACATTTTCTCTAATAATTTTATGAGAAAAAGATAATCTTGTTTGTAAATTAATAAGAAACAATTATTGGGAACATCTTTTGTGCCCTTCAGCCCTTCTATTCTCGCAATTTATTTGGCGCATTAGTATTTGAGTGTTTTATGGACCAAGATGTAGTAGAAGTTTAATTTTGAGAGATTTTTCAGAAAGTTTAAATCGACGAGAAAATCCTGACCGTACATCCTACTTGGTGCCGACCAACCCTTCCCCAATGAGCTTGCCTCTTTTAGCCAGGAGTTGGTATTGAAACCAGTACATACTTTCTCAAAAGCTCTCTTTGACATGGACGTTTGCGATGAAGAAGTGATACAATTGAAGCAAGACTTAAACATAGTAAAAAGTAAGGGCCCACATGCCTATTCTCTTTGTTTAATTTTTATTGCTAGAAATATTACACCTTGACAATATTACATTGTGAAATGAGAAATCAGTGAACAAAAGAGATGAAAAATAACAAATCAAAAAGGAAATAACAACACAAGGATTAGTGCTTATTCAGAAAATTAACTATAAGATAATAAGAAAAAACGTCGAGTCTAGTGAAGAGATTGATGACGACGATGAAGAAGTATTCAGCACACTCATGTGCCATAAGAGAGGCGAAAAACGTTCTGCCAACATCAATATTATCATGTTGCATTCTTCAAGAAGTTCCGCCACAGTACCCACTTTCATCATCTGGTTATTTCTCGTCCACTCTTTGTCGTATGAGGAAGATTTAAATTCTTGAGGAATGATGGTGCAACGACGAATGGTTCAGCATTATATGTATAAATAACTTTATATCATCCAAAACAGCGGTTTCGGTTATCTGTTTTTACTGTCACATGTGAAATGAAATAGTTTGTTTCACTAGTAAACTTGATGTGCCTAAATTTGCCAACTTTCTACCAATTGCATGTGTGTGATTTAGCGTGTTACTTTACGTCTTTAAAATTGTTATTCTGAATATTCATGAAATAAAGAAGGATGTGATGTGTTTGAGATGAGATGATAGAACATCTTTTAAGGATCAATAATTGTTAACTTTTGGCACTTTTGGCCTTTTTGCCTAATCTGAACTTTAGAAAAGCCAAAATCAACTTTGTTTATGATAACTTGCAGCATGTTCTTTCCTTTTGTAGCAAGTGGTACCAATATGATATTTACTTTTTACCCCACGTGTAACAAGTAACAACAAGGGTTGAATCGGTTGAAAAACCCTTCTCTTTTAGAAACAAAGGAGAGAATTCGTTCTTCACTTCCCTGCAAAAAGGCCAGAGGTCCTCTGAAAGCAGTCTCTCTACCTACGGGTAAGGGTCCTGAAAGACGAGATTGGATACCGTTGATTTTTTACCCCAAAGTGGTAAAAGTTTTATTTCTACACAAGAGGTCAAGGTTCAAAAATATGCAAGTATGCAACATACAATATTTTGGTAGAAAAATATGGTACCACACATTTCTCACGAGACTAAAGTGGGAATCGCGACGTATTCCTTCAAGGCTATCAAACTCAAAAAAAGATCAACCAAAATTTGAAAAGCAATATTTACAACCCGTGGAATTACAAAAATGTAAGAAGTCTTCATGTTTAAAGATAGATACGTCATATGAACAATAAGAAGGTCGTTTTCACTCTACGCTTACTAGACCACAAAATAACCAGTCAGCTCTTCCTACACAACCCCTCAGTAAACTAAACATGACCATAAAGTAGCAGCTCCTAGACACAAGCCAAGAACCAAAAGCACCTTAGGCATATGCACGCGAAAACTTATAATAGAATCAGCTTTTGGCTTCACTTTTGAACTCAATTCTTGGTCATATCCACTGCCATTCGTTGAGATAGCATCACTAGCAGTCGGGCTATGCTTGGCTTCCTTTTCCTGTAAAGGCCAGTTACAAAATCAACAACTTTTTCTTTAAAAAAAATCAACTTTTTCTTTTTAATAATAATAATGATGATAATAATAATATGATAATAATAATAATGATAATAATAATGATAATAATAATAATGATAATAATAATAATAATAATAATAATAATAAT
>LBNU01036416.1:15671-27676 GCA_014162995.1 Artemisia annua | reverse complement strand
AACAAACCGACTGGTATTGTCATTAGAGACGATGGTTCTATGAATAACCAAGCAGGTGTTGGTTCAGTGAATGTGGGAGCAAAGGGTGGGCGTATTTTGAGACCAAGAATGACTAATTGCGTGTTGGGTCTACAGGCACCAAGATCAATGGGTAACAATGTGGTGTTATTTTGACTAGGTGCGTCTAATGAATTGTTTAGCAAATATTTTGGACACATTGCATTGCCTATTATATTAATGTGTAGAAACAAAAACACTTTAATTTGGTTGCATCTACTAATGTAATTTGACTAATGTATCTTGAACAATTTTACCTTTATTTCGAATACACCAAACGGTGTGTGCAGGCATTGTGATGGGTTGTATTTATTGATGCTTGACTCCCATGAGTAAGCTGTTATTGCATCCAATTTCTAATGCATAATATGGTTGTGTTTGTTTTGTGTTTCCTGTTATTTGCTTCGATGTGTTTGTGTATTGTATTATGGTTTCATCCATGTGTTTGTGTATTGTATGATGGTTTCATTTCTGTCAGTTTCATGTTTGTGAATGTGTTTGTGATACGAATCGAACAATGTATATCAAGACAAACGGGATCAAACGACCCCTTCCAATTATAAACCATAGGGATACATTTACAACCTTAAGGGGAAAGCACAACCCCTAACTACATCATCACCTACATCTACCTATAGCTTAGACACTACGACAGTGGCACTAAAATGAACAAAAGAAACCACAACTCCACAAGTGCCCAACCACCTACTACCTACATTCATCATACACAACAAAACACAACAAAACAACCCACCCCCAGCATCCAGCACCCAACCACTTCACATGTAAGTTTGCCTCACAGCAAACTCAATCTTGGAGACAATGCTGTCGTTAGTTTGCTTAAGCATCCTCATCAACCCACTCATCTTTCTTATATCTGCTGACTGAAGCCTCCTAAGCTTGTTCACATTGGCCCTTGCAGTTCTCGAGCCCCTTAAGAGTTGGAGCTCCGCAATCAGGTCCCCCCTAACACCCAGCCTATTAGACAGCCTTTGGCACCTACACATCAACTCTTGTGCATGATGAATGTCCTCCTCAACCTCTCGCCGGTAATGGGTTAGCATCATTTCCGATATGACAAACGAGTTGCAAGCAACCACGAGATCAAGACACCGAGACATATTACTGGAAAAGGGAATGATAATTATTTGTTTACGGGTGTGTGTGTGTGTTTCTGCTTGTGTGTGTGTGTGTGTGAAGGCGTTGACAATTTAATATGAAACCTGAGAATAACTTTGCAAATTAGCCATTGAGAGGTCTTTTCACAGAAAATGTCCCCCAAAAGTTGGCGGGAGATAAAGAAAGTACATGAAATGACGATACTACCCTCGATGACGTGGCACTTAACGGGAAAACTAACGGAAAAGGCCTCTCGGTGGCGATTTTGCGAAAATGTGAAAAGTGGGTGTCTTTTTTGCGTTACTTTTTGTCTCGGTCCCATTTTTGCGAAAATGTGGAACGTGAAGGACCATTTTTGCAATTTACTTTTTTTTTATTCTTCTTCTTCCTTCTTGATGCTAAAATGCTTTTTGCATCAAAGACTACTATTTTTGTCATTGGCTAAAGGAGATACAAAGTGCTATCTATACTACATATAAAACATGAATGACTCTCTCTCCAAAATTTTGAGACTTACAAGAAATTAAGCATGGTTTACAACACTTTAATGCAACCAATTTTTGGAATTACAACAAAGTAAGCATATTGTACAACAAAATAAAGCGTGGTGTCATTTTAAGACCAAAATTCTATCAAACAACATTAATGTTATTAAAAACACCCCTTCACCAAAAATTACAACCATTTAAGCACAATGTACAATAGCTGCAACCAATTTTCAGATTTACAATAAAATAAGCATAGCGTACGACAAATAAGCATGATGTAATTTTCAGACTTATTTTCAGACTTACAACATTAATGCTATTAAAGTGGTCAATGTTATTAATGACTATAATGACTACTACTTACAAGAAAAGAAACATAGTGTACAACACTTTAATGCACATAATTTTCAGACGTACAAGACAAGAAGCATATTGTACAGCAAAACACTACATTAATGCTATTTAATGTAGTCAATTATTTAACTGGTCAATAATACAGTTATTAAAACACCCCTTACATAAGAAATACAAATTATCAAGCATATTGTACAACCAAATTAAACACAATTCCTGCATTAAATTTCACTACTACAAATAATAAAGCACATTATACAAATTTTCAAGCCCGAACAGGCAACGGGCCAAATGGGCTTGAGCCCGAACCGGCGCGGACCAAAAGGGCTCGAGCTCGAACAGGCACGGGCCAACGGGTTCGAGGCCGAACGGGCACGACTATACGAAATTCTTGATATCCGTAAATTTATTGTCAAAAAGAACATAATAAACTAAAATACATTATTCATCGAAAATTTTTATTTCAGGGTACCCGCCGCTGCAACGCGCGGGTACCCTGCTAGTTTCATAAAATGACAAAATAGTTGCATGTGGTGCATCTTACCGGGCGTATTTAAGTTTGCGAAGCTTCGAACGATTTCACGCCTTTCACGTATACGGCTTTGGTGTATCCTTAGTAGGGGTGGAAACTAGCCGAGCCCGAGCATGCTAGAGCTCGAGCTCGGCTCGTTTATATGTATAAAGATCGAGCTCGAGCTCGTTTCGAGCCTCATATAATGAGCTCGAGCTCGGCTCGTGAAAATTTTCACAAGCTCGAGCTCGGCTCGGGCTCGACTAAATTTTGAAGAAAACAAAGTACAAATAAAGCTCGACTCATTAACAAAAGGCTTGAGCTCGTTAACACACAAGCTCGAGCTCATTAACACACAAGGCTCGAGCTCGTTTATACATGGTTATACGTATAGAAAATACATATACATATATATTTCTAGGGCTCGTTTAGGCTCGCGAGCCTACTCGATCTTTATTTATAGGGCTCAGGCTCGAGCTCGTTTATTAAATGAGCCCAAACTTAGGCTCGAGCTCGGGCTTTAGCTCGTTTAGGCTCGGCTCGTTCGAGCCTTTTACCGATCCGATCTCGAGCTTTTCACGAGCGGCTCGGCTCGTTTCCACCCCTAATCCTTAGTGTGAGTGAGCTATGTTTATTGAATCTGTTAGAGTAAACTACAAAATACAGCTATATAGTTTGTCCATTTCCACATCATACATCTTTCATCTTTGTTATAAAAGTTGAGACATATTATCTCTTCGTTAATAAACGTTAAATGCTATAAATCTTTGGGGACGAACAATGCAAATATTTTCCGGTTATCTTATAACATGGATCTGTGAGGGAAAATATTTGCATCGTTAGTCCTCAGGGATGTATAATGTCTAACGTTTATTATTATTATTATTATTATTATTATTATTATTATTATTATTATTATTATTATTATTATGAAACATAAACATCGTTTTGTTGTTATTATTATTATTATTATTATTATTATTATTATTATTATTATTATTATTATTATATTTTATTTTATTAGTTTTTTATTTATTTTATTTATTTATGTATTTTTATTTTTATTTTATGTATTATTTTTATTTTTATTTTTTATTTTTTAATTTTTTACTAAGGGAAAACGAGCCTTATTTTTATTTATTATTATTACTTTTTATTTTACTAAAGGAAAACGAGCATGAGTAACCACAAGTGTGCGTAAAATATATAGGTTTTCAGACTAAAAAATTAATCCTCCTTAATCATCGATTAGTTAAATAAATTAGTATTCTGAACCCGTGTGAGTTTCATTTCAATTATCTTATAACTCTTTGAATTCTTATTGCTTAATGAATTTGTTATATTATCATTTAAAATATGAATTACTAGACGTATAAAACATTTGAACATTTAACTAAGATCTTCCGATCTTACGATTTTGCAAGACAAAAATGATGTATAGTAAGATCTCGATTTTAACAGCCTTGCTTCAGACAATAAAAAATCCAAATCCAAACACCTTCTCGTCCCATCTTGATAGAAGAATGAGGTTAAAGAATATGAAAAATGGGTGATGAGATGTTTTGAAGGTTTTCTGTTATCTGAAGGAAAGAAAGATAAATGGGTGTTTGAGTTGGATTTTGTAAAAAAAAAAACAATAGTAATAGTAATAGTAATAGTAATAATAATAATAATAATAATAATAATAATAATAATAATAATAATAATAATAATAATAATAATAATAGTTAGAATAATATAAAAATGAAAATATAAAAATAAAAATAAATAAATAAAAATAAAAATAGAGGTTAGACATTATACATTCATGAGGACTAACAATGCAAATATTTTCCATCACTTTAGATCCACGTTAGAAGATAAGGGGAAACTATTTTCATCGTTCGTCCTCAAGGATGTATAATGTTTAATGTTTATTGACGGAATATATAGATGTATGGTGTGAAAATGAACAGCTATGTGTTTTGGAGTTTATTCAATTTGTTAATTTGTTTTGTACGTATTTCCGTGACGTGTTATATGTGTTATATGACAAGTACCATTTCACTTTCAGATTGATTGAAGCATACTGTTGGAAGGGGTATGAAATGGTCTTGGATTCTAATAGAGTCGACACATGAAACACTTGGCTGTTGGAGACACTGAGGGGGTGTTCGGCTAAGCTTATTTAGGGTATTTTTGGTGGAGACACTGAGCAGTGAGCAATGAGGAATTTGATTTTTAGTGTTCGTTTAGCAAAAGAGCGATGTGCTGTGACTATTTTTTAAGAAAGCTAATTTTCCAATGCTTGTTTGAGAAGCGGTAAGTTGCGGCTTTTTTTTCGCGGCTACTGCTGACCGCTACTCCTACTTTTAACGGCCCTTAGATGTGGCTTATAGAAACACAATAACTTTATGGGTTATAACACAATACTATGTTACTTCAATCAGGTTTATTAAAACCTATTTTTGATCAATATGAAAAAATAAGCCCAGTTAATATCAACTTCTAAAAGATCTTTGAATAGTTAATATGAATACAACAAAAAGAGAGACGTAATAGATTAGTACATGAGATCTTCCAGAAAGCTTGCAATGGCTTACAAGTGCATGAGTACCATTCCTTCTGAAAGTTACCGTGACAAACTCAGGGTCTTTTCCTGTATCCCATGACATGGAAGGAACGACTATCTCTCGGGTCCCGTCTGGATGCGTGCGATCAGAAAACGTTTGAGCATGTGCGCTGAAAACCATCCTATGACACAGAATATGAACTTGTCAGCACTCACGTACTTAAGCCGGAATATAGGGGAGTCAAAACAAGGATGAGAACACTTCACTATTCCTAAAAATGGCAATTTCAACTCATTTACTTGTGAACCGGTTGATTTGAGTTGTGTTTTATCTCAAATAGGTCAATTTAAGACTATTATCGTAATGACATTCTTTTTTGTAATCAGAATGGATGCATAAACTATTTATACAAAAGTATAAAGATGGACCAAAAATGTTTAGCAATCAGCCTGACGTGACGGTGACCCGGCATGTTTAGCATTCTATCTAAAATGACATATGTTGGTTTGAACCTGTTACCCAACCCGCCCATCTTGCCACCTCTACTGAATAGTCACAGTCGCACTCGAAAAAAAATTAAGAACAAAATATCACCTGGGCCTAAGAGCATGAAAGATATATTCTGTTGCATTTGGAGGAAGCGTTTGCGATACCTCATATGGTCCAGCCTCGGCAAGTGTCCTGTAAAAGATGTTTAATCATGTTAGATATGACATCATAAACACCAACTTATAATAATGTATAGAAATGGGGTGCTGGCATTGCGTTTGAAGGTGATTATGTGATCTGGAATAAGCAAAATCAGATAACTAGTTGTAACAAAACGTTGTTACAGGGGTGAAAGAGAGTGTTTGTGTGTGCTTATACTCATTTCCAAAACACAATGCCACCCGACTCCACCTACACGGCTAAATATGAGGTTCTATGCGTTGATTTCATTCTACCTTGTTTTTGATGATTCTGCGCTATCCTGCATGTTTCCATCATGATCATCGTCTCGCCAATTCTTTTCTGCTGTTTGATGCAGCGGAATGTGAAGCAAGAGTACAGGACCCGACCCAGATGACATATCATTTTCCCTCCAGTTAATGTCATGTTTAGGAATCTTGCTTCCAGAAGACTCGTTTATAACATTTTTCACTAGCTCATTTTCCGTCTGCATTTCTATACGTTCTCTTTCCAACGCTTTTTCAACACTAAACCGTAACTCATTATTTCCACATAGCAACGCTACAGAATTAAGTGAAACAAAATTGATATTCCCAATATCAAATGCACCACAACCAGATGAATCTAATCCAGGGAAGCTTCTAGTTACTTTAGTAACGGATACTTCATCTAGATCATTGCACTTTCCTATGTCCCGGTCTCCAGGAACAACGTGGTATGGAAGATCAAGAAAAGGGCCTAATAAATTGTGAAATTGTTGGACTAGAAGTGTCCATTTGCTTCGAGTCAACTCTGATCCTTGAGCAGATACATCTCCTAATACAATCAGCATATCAGGCTTCAGGAATTCAAATGATTTCTGGTTGAAATAGTAACATGTGAAGGATCAGATTATGAAGCTTTGTGAAATTCTTCATGGAAGACAGCACTTGGCTGGCCAAAGCATATTATGAGAACAGTTATACACAAGCTTGAGATATAATTGTAGCAACATAGCAGCACTGGATATCGCAATGCTAAACAATCCTAATGAACCAATAGAGGATGTCTTGAAGCAAATATCCACATTCATATCTCCTACTGATGACTACAGAATTTAGAAGTCAAAACCATCTTTAAAAATAAAAGAAGTCATTCAAGTGTAGATCGAATTAAGCACCTGCACGCGTACAGTTTCATGACCCAACTAAAAATAAGCAACCATTGTAACCAACATGCCAAATTGCTAATTAAGTCCAAAAAGCTAAGTGGGCGTTTGGCATTTCATTCTAAAATCATAAATTTATAAGGAATCATATATTCAGCTATCGATATGAACAGCTATATCAAACTTTTGAGGAGACTACAAATAAACTCAACACTTAGATTTCAACTATCATTGACATGGTCTTACTAATTCTACATTCAGAATTCACAGCCAATATTATAAATATTTGTATCCTCCCTCGTCATCATACATCCCAAACCGATCAAGTGACAGTGGGACACTTAATGTTTAGTGATAGTGGGTCGGTTATGAACGACGAATACTAAGAATCCAATGGTTGCCTAAAATAGGCAATTAAAATGGTTGAAATTTTAAGTCAACCATAATCGATGGTCGAGATTAAAAGGTCAACGAAAGATGCTTGATTCACACACAACAATTATGAGGAGACTACTTAATTTCGCTAGACCCATATACTAGAGAATAATGGGGTGTTCAAGTTTGCTTATAAAAACTGCTTATATGCTTACTTTCTTTGAAATTAGCAGTTTGGAATAAGCAACTCCTAAGTGCCTATTCATTACAGCTTATTTCACTCGCAAATAATCAGATGATCAAGTGTTTGGGATTGCTTATTTGAAAGCTAATAAAGCAGTTTTGAGTGTTTTCATGAAACATGGTTGGTTGCTTGTTTTTAGAGTAAATAAGCATTATAACCACCACCACCAAGGTAGCTTACTAGTCACACACCCTGACACGAGGTGTGAGGTTAAACCTCACTAGGTACGCATCTTGGGGATGGCCAAAAAAAGGGTCAGAAGCGGTCACCTGGTTAGGCCGTATATCTGAGCCAAGGACTCGCCTTACCTCATACCATTTTTTAAATAAGCATACCCAATAGACAGATAATACACTTAAAAACCCAACAATAACATAATCATTTCCAACACACAATGACAAAAACAAGTTAAAAAAGCCAACTTTTTTTAGCAAAAACATCATAAAACATGGTACTAAGAATCAGACGATTAAGTGTTTGGGATTGCTTATTTAAGTGCTGAATAAGCCACACCTTTTCAAAAAAAATGCTACCTTTTTATCAGCAAAACATTTATAAACATGGTACCAAGACAATAGTTATAAAGATTATATATAAGTGAGTACATACAGTAAAGAATCTTGAAAAGTAATAGTCTTTGAAATAAAGATCCAAATCCAAGTAAGACCCATATCCGGATGAGGATCCATGATGACCCGACAACATCAAATCAGCAACCATCATTACTTTCAAATCATCATCAGCATCATCAAGATTATCATGTTGTTGATAGTTGGGTATGATGTTAGTACATGATGGTGTTGGGATCCAGTTATCATAGAATATGTACAAGAATGTGAATATGAACAGGATTATGCGTTTCAAGATCATTACTTTTTTGTGTGTTGAGGGTCAAAGGGTTTTAATGATGGACTCTGTGGTTCTGAGTTTTGACATTTGTTTTGTTGGTGGTTTCGTAACTGCTTCCGCGTATGGATGATATTTAATATTATTACTTTTTAGATTTAGATGGGATAAGGGGTTCTTTATTTTTTTTTGTTAGCTAAGGGACAAATGGGTCCCACAGTCTCTTGCATCATCTTATTGGGGAGAGGCATATATTTCACACTCTCCAAATTAAGATGATTTAGTGAAATTAGTGGGCCCAAACAAGAAAAGTAATAATATTAAATGGATGGGCCTCATGTTCTCTCCACTAAGAAAAAAAGAAGCATAGGTTTGGTTTGTAGGTGGGATTGGAATTAGATTTGGATTTGAGAAAGGTTTGAAAGAATTGAGGAATGAGAAAAAAAATATAAATGAATTAAATATTATTATTTTAAAAATAAGTGGGATATTATTAATATTATTTTGAGAATAAAACAAATATAAAATAATATGTGGTCCCACATAAAAGAAAAAAATAGAATCTCATTGGTTGATATCACTCAAAGATGATAGTGGGGGTGGGAATGCATCTTTCATTGAAAATGGTGGGGCCGGGGAATCAAAAATAAACCAAACAAGTTATTTGATATTTCTTTCATTCCATACCCACCCATACCCGCATACCAAACGGGCCCTTAATTTATCATCTCCTCCTCATTAAGATGCTTATATGGAAGTGGGACCCATATGGATCCTTAGTTAAGGAAAAAAAGAAACAGCCACTTGTTAAATTCCTTTTCTGGTAACACAGTGTTTGTTTAAGATTTTTATTTTAGTTTATTTTATTTTTTAAATACAGAAATGCATAAAATATAAAGGAAAAAGATTGAGAGATTAAAAAATGTGACAAATTTTTGTGAGAAAGTTGGTCTCTCTGTTATCATCAACAGGATGCTGACACATAGGTTTAGTCATATAATTAAGCATACCGGTTAGACTTGCCGTTCAATGCTAAAAATAGAAATATATAAGCTTTTAGAATACTTATCATTTTTATGGTATAAGGGCGGTGGCAGTGGGCTCGGCATGGGGCATGCTGCAAGTCAACACAACCGCCACCCCCTCGGCATGGATGCGGCAAGGAAGGTCACGTCATAAATTGCCGATGAATCATGGAGGGATTTGATGGATATAGCCGTTGAAATTTGAACGTTGGAATCATGGTTGAGGCATGGAATCATGGAATCATCGTTGCCATTAAAAAAATATGGTGAGACATGAGAGAGGCATGAAATGAGGTGGCATAATATTATTGGTGTGTGGTGAGGCATGAGGGATGAATGAAATCATGACTGCCACCCCTTATATGATTTAGGATGAAAAAAAAAGCTATTGATATGATGAAAAAAGCCTATTGAAGTAACACTTCAATAAGCAAATCCTGAACACCCTTTACCATATTGTTATCTTTTTCCATGATATATAAGGTATTCATATTTTACGATAACCTTTTCCTATTATAAGAGTAGTAAAATACTCATTTCGTCCTACAAAACGTGTTTAACTTACTATTTGTATTTGTATCAGAAAAGCGTAAAACTTGTTAAAGTATTTAGGATTGCTTATTAAGTTTTAATCTAATCAAATGATCATACCAAAACTAAACTCCAACATTTGAAACATCAAATTCGTTCTTGGAAATGCAATGTTTTATCTAGAAATGAAAAGTTGATTCGAGACTTGAGAAATAAGGTTGAGGTACTTGATGTTAAGGCCGAGAATGGGCTCCATGCTAGTCATGATATTGAAAAAAACATTTTTTTTTCATGAAACAACTTGCGGATTTGGATCACGTCAAAAGACTTGATCTCATGCAAAAGTCAAAAATCAAATGAGCGATTGAAGGTGACAAAAATTCAATTCATGGATACATGAATAATAAGTTTTCTAGATCTAGAATCAATGGTATGTGGGTTACATATCCTCTATCAGTTATGTCACATATTTTCAACTATCATAAACGAAAATTCGAAAACCTATCAAAAAGTCGTTCTCAATTTTCAAGCAACATGTTTAAACCCGTTCACCCAATGACATATCACTTCTTGATGCCTCTTTTTCAAGTGAAGAGATCAAAGATACTGTTAATACAGATATCGCCTAAAAACGTTATTTATATTTTACGATCTTTGCTAAGTTTTGTTAACGAAAAAATGTAAACTTTAGTGTTTAGTAAAACATGATTTTAGTTCAAGTCTTACATAAGTAATCTTTTCTTGCTACATTAACATTTCACATTAGACTTAACATTTTCATATTTCTTAATAAAGAAAGTGTCACACCACATTTATGGAGTTTTGCTGGTCAAACACTCCAATATACATATGGTCTTCAATTATTTTAGCTTAGCATCTGATGTTGTCAGGTCTTGACTTCCACTTCAACTCATCTTAGCTATATAAAATAGTCATCTCACAGAGTATATCTATTGACTAGTAAGTAAGTTGATGTGACCCATTGGTTTGGTTTGGATGAATTTATAGGCAAAGTTTTCTGTCAGACCCGGCGGAACCTTTGGGAGGTACACGGGCGGACCCTTAGTGGAGGGTTCCGCCCGAATCCGCCAGGGCTTGCCTGAAAACTTTTGCACTATAGGATTGATAACCATAAGCGAAATTTGAGTTGATCTGTATGTGTACTATTTATTCCATGCTCTCAGTGTATCGTCTTCCTAAGTTGACATATGAGCGCAACCTACTAAAACTGCTAGTTATCAGCTGTCCTTCTTATAACCGGA
Source organism: Artemisia annua (assembly GCA_014162995.1). Taxonomy (NCBI): domain Eukaryota; kingdom Viridiplantae; phylum Streptophyta; class Magnoliopsida; order Asterales; family Asteraceae; genus Artemisia; species Artemisia annua. The sequence continues at coordinate 16,496 of LBNU01036416.1, read as the reverse complement.
TGTAACAGTCTGTCATTAGGGGTTGTGAAGGTTCTTTTCATTTGTATGCAAGAAAGGTTTCACCCATTTCATACAAAAGTTACAAGTATTTTCAAACACAAAGTTTAGCATCGTGATTTCGTTATACTATAAGTCATTTCTTGTCGGTCTAATAACATTTTCTGTACGTTTTTCATTTTAGGTTACTTTTGAGAGGAATTCTGGAAAACTATGCATATATCGGTACACGCTTCATTTTTGTAGTTCGTTTATTGAGAATGGTGAAGTATATATATAATATCTGACAATATGCGTGCAATATCAGGATGTAGTATTATTATGATCGCACTTTTAATTACAAAACCTGACGGGTCAGAAGTCACAATACATTGGGTGTGAAGGGGGAGTTGTTGTACCCTTGTAACAAGAGGTCTGTAACCGGGGACGTTTCTGTCAGGAATAGTCTTTGATCACCCTTGGTAGGAAAAAGAACTCGACATTCCATTATATCCACTTAATAGACGGTGGCCAGAGAAGAAATTAGTCGGTGATATTAACACCTTGAAGCGTCAGGGTGTTAGGAAACGTAGGCCGTCAGAGTAAAGTTAAAGCTGTAAGCGGACGTGTAAGCGTTCTTCTTCGCCGGTGAAAGGAGCTTGATTACTTAGTGAAAGAAACTCTCGAGTTGGATACTCGGGCGTGGACGGTAGGCAAGGAACAAAGAGTCCTTGTAGGCCGAACCACGATAAATACTCGTGTTGTTGTTTTGGGATCGTTTTCTTTCCTTAATTAATTTAGTGACTGGCCCAGTTATAATGTCATATTATAACTTAAATGTCTTTAGTT
>LBNU01036416.1:0-14777 GCA_014162995.1 Artemisia annua | reverse complement strand
TATTAAACAAAGAAATTGTCAATGTCAAAGAATCTAAAAGTCATCCTTTAGATGGTGTCATAGGAAACATTAACGAAAGAACACTAAGATCAAAAGTTGAAAATGAAAGCAACTTCTTTTGTTTCGTGTCAACCATTGAACCGAAAAATATAAATGAAGCAATAAAAGATGAGTCATGGGTAATAGCTATGCAAGAAGAATTAAACCAATTTGTTAGGAATGATGTTTGGACATTAGTTCCTCAACCAAAGAGTCAAACAATAATTGGAACAAAATGAGTCTTTCGTAACAAAATGGATGAAAATGGTGTAGTGTCTAGAAACAAAGCTAGGCTAGTAGCACAAGGTTATAATCAACAAGAAGGCATAGACTATGATGAAACGTTTGCTCCGGTAGCTAGGCTCGAGTCTATTAGAATTTTACATGCATATGCATGCGCACACAATTTTAAACTCTTTCAAATGGACGTCAAAAGTGCATTCCTAAACGGGTTTATAAATGAAGAAGTGTATGTTTCTCAACCACCGGGCTTCACCGATTTTGAAAAACCAAATCATGTTTACAAACTTAAAAAGGCTTTATACGGACTTAAGCAAGCTCCAAAAGTATGGTATGATCGACTTAAAACCTTCCTAGTTGACCATAAGTATACCATGGGCTTAGTTGATAATACTCTCTTCACTAAAAAGAAAGGTTCACATATTATCATAGTCCAAATCTATGTTGATGACATTATATTCGGATCAACTTGTCAAGAATTATGCATTGATTTCTCAAAAATCATGCATGACGAGTTTGAAATGAATATGATGGGAGAACTCAACTTTTTCCTAGGACTCCAAATCAAACAACTAGAAGATGGTATCTTCTTTAACCAATCCAAATACATTAAGGACATGCTTAAGAAATTTGGTCTAGAAGATTCGAAACCAATCAAAACGCCCATGTCCACGGAAACAAAACTCACCAAGGATGAGGAAAGTGAATCCGTAGATAGCACTAAATATAGAGGTATGATTGGAAGTCTACTTTACCTAACGGCTAGTAGACCCGACATTATATTTAGTGTTTGTCTATGTGCTCGTTTTCAAGAAGATCCTAAGACAACTCATCTTGAAGCCGTTAAAAGGATTTTTAGATATATTAAGGGCACTACACATTTAGGTTTATGGTATCCCAAAGGAACGGGAATAGACACCATAGTGTATGCCGACTCGGATCATGCCGGTGACTATGTTGATAGAAAAAGCACAAGTGGTACTTGTACTTTTGTTGGACATTGTCTCACGTCATGGTTCTCTAAGAAGCAAACGACTCTCGCTATCTCAACAACTGAAGCCGAATACGTTTCGGCCGGAAAGGCATGTCAACAAGCTCTTTGGACGAAGCAAGCTCTTGTCGACTACGGAATTCAACTAAACGACATCTCCATTCTTTGCCACAACAAAGGAGCCATAGATCTTAGTAAAAATCCCGTCCAACATTCCCGAACTAAGCATATCGAAATCCGTCATCACTTTCTTCGTGACAACATCCAAAAAGGAAACATCTCAATCGAGAAAGTTTCTTCCGAAGACAACATAGCCGACATTCTCACAAAACCTCTTAAACGAGAACCTTTTAACCTTCTTAAGCTAGGCTTAGGACTCATGGAACCTACATTGTAGTTCGAAANGCCGACATTCTCACAAAACCTCTTAAACGAGAACCTTTTAACCTTCTTAGGCTAGGCTTAGGACTCATGGAACCTACATTATAGTTCTAAACATTAGACAAAAATCACAAAAATCAAAACAAATAAATAATTTTTTTTTCTCAGCATAGTTGGCGGAACCCTGCGACAAAACGGACGGAACCCTCTTTTTGGTTCCGCCATATCCGCCGACCTGCAGAACCTTTTTCTTAGTTTATATTAACCAAACACCCATTATTTCATACCACCACTTCCAAACTGCTACTATTCACTTCACCACTCATCCACACCTACGAATTTTTGGTCCTTCCTTCATTCACATTGTTCATCAATCATCATTGTAAGTATTCTAAAACATGATTACACTTCTGATCTGAGTCTAGGAATTCTATTTTTGCACAAAAACAAAAACTTGGGGTTATGCATTAACTTGAGAAATTCATGCATGAAATTAGGTGTTTAACAAAACTAAACATGTTCCCCATAGTTAGGAATTGCATTCTTACTAGTTATAAACATGTTTGCTAAAACACCCCATGTCAAATTTTTGCAAAAATTTCTCACAAGTAGGACAAATATTTTTTCGTCTCACATTGTGAATACAAAATAAAAACGTTATGTTTAAAACATCACTTGCATAATGTCTCTTGAATGCTAAAGGGAATACATAACTAATATGTATTTTCGGGTACATTCAAACGAAGCTACATTGAACTAGGAGCGTTTGGGTTATCTTTTGTTTTATAACAAAACTTGAACTAATAAAACGTTTTAAGCATCAAAATGAGTCAAGATAACCGCACCTCCACATTGTTTTCATATAGGCACACACTAGAACATCCACATTATTATAGTCGCTAACTTAAGACTAAAATGTTAAATTCTATTTCTAGGAATCATCATGCCTCCCGTGACTCATTACGACCACAAGGACACCATTAAGTACCTACCCAAACACCACAAAACCAAAGGTCTTACCGAAGCTCAAATCAACATTTTCAAAGCGTTAGAAAAACGATATGTCCATGAGGGTAGAACCATTGACCCATCCTTCCTAGCCGGTACAAACCTACCCATGGAACTCGCCACCATCAACTTTGATTGTCTCTTAGAAATCGACGAGCCTATTTGTCCTAGGTTCATTTTAGAATTCTATGCATCCGTCACTCTCTCCACGGATGAGTATGGTCGCATGTCTATTAACTTCATGGCTAGTGGTCATCAATACTCCTTCACCCTCGATGAGTTTGCCCAAATCCTAGGTGTTCCAAACCATGGTACTTGCATCTATTCCGACAAACATAGTCTTTCAACTCTTGACACCCTAATTGACCGTATCCATCCCTGTAACACTCCTCTTGTGTCAAAGGATGTAATCCATGATCATCTCTTCGTTAGGACCACCACCACTAGGAGAACTCATACCGGTAATGAGGTCAACAAGGATCCTTATGGAATGGAACTCAATGAACTCTTGCCCCAATTCAAGAAATGGGAGGAAGTCCTTAGAGCCAATGTCATTAGCACCATAGGAAACCGAGACCATATCAATGTTTGCCTTNTAACACTCCTCTTGTGTCAAAGGATGTAATCCATGATCATCTCTTCGTTAGGACCACCACCACTAGGAGAACTCATACCGGTAATGAGGTCAACAAGGATCCTTATGGAATGGAACTCAATGAACTCTTGCCCCAATTCAAGAAATGGGAGGAAGTCCTTAGAGCCAATGTCATTAGCACCATAGGAAACCGAGACAATATCAATGTTTGCCTTTGCTACATGCTCTACTCCTTGTCCGTTAGGCAACCTTTCAACCTTGCCTACTACATAGCCAAGAGGATGGCCGACATTCCCGTGCAAGGCACAACGGCTATGCCTTATGGAATGCTCTTGACCCATCTCTTTAGGCACATTGCTCCTATTCCTCCAACTCCTAGAGGTCTTCGCCTAGACTACTCTCTCATCCCACACACATTTGTCCCATTTAGTGATAAGAGAGTCTACAAAACCCAAGGGAAACACCCACATCCTCCTACTTCCTCATCATCATCTTCAATGAGTGAAGATGAGAGCTTACCTAACTCTAGGCTTCCACATCTAGAATACCTTTCACAACTTCCAACTATTCCTAATGAGTCGGCGGAGTTCAAGCAAACGAAGGGGATGTTCAAATGTCTTGGGAGGTTCCTTGGAAAGCTCAAGAAGAAGGTGGATCGTCAATGAGAGTGTGTGGGAAGGAGTGTTTGGCACTAGGTGCTATTTGAACAATTTGGTTGTTTAACAATATGTTTTATGGATTTATGTCATGTTAGGGATACTTGATAACATTTGGAACTTGTATGAACTAACTTTGATGCAGGATGACAACATATGGCATGTTGTCAAATTTTCATGTTTATGAAAAATTTCACTAAGTATAGTGAAAATCGCTAATCCCCGGTCAAATTCCAACCGTATGAGTGTTTACATGTCCAATTTTTGCATTTCCTAACCAGATATGAGTTATATTTTGACTTTTAAGAGTTTTCGAAAAATTTGAAAATCGTCTTGCGGGTCAAAAAGTTGGACTGCCAACTTTTTCAGGTCTGGCGGAACTGGCGGCACCCTCACATGGGTTCCGCCAGTGTAAAAATCTGGGAACCCAGATTTGGGCCAACGGAACATGCGGCACCCTCAAATGGGTTCCGTCCATTTAGTACGAAGGTTCCGCCGTTCACCTGGAAATTTTTTTATTCGTTTTTCAAAATTTAGACAACCACAAAACCTCAATTCAATCTTGTAAGTTAGAAACTCATTCCTTGTTAGTTAGTATCATCCTTAGGAGCTTTCTAAGACTCTAAAAACAATAGGAACTCTTTTCCCGCCAAAAATCTAACTAACTCATAACCACCTCAAGGAACCTTCACCCATAAGAGAAGGAACACTTCCAAAGGTTCCTTGAAATCCGTGAAACATATACTTCCAACCAATTTGACATGACTACTAAGCATTTAGTGCTAGTGTTTGTCTTTCTACTCCATCCTCCCCATTGGATTGACTTCCTTTTGATTTGACAACCTTCATTACTCACCCAAATCATTAGAAACCTCCACATTTCTATGGCCAAACATCAAATCCAAACACTCCCTCCAACATCTCTTCCACTCTATAAATTTGACCATATTGGAACACATCAAATCACACCATCACCATCACAAAATCTGATTCTAAATCTCTAATTAACCTTTTTCACAATGACTAAGTCAACAATCACCTCTCAACCACCTCGACCCATTCGGAGAACCGCCCGAATAAGTGTCAAACCAATTTGCTCACACCAAACCATCAACCTAAGCTCTTCATCTTCGGATGAATTCTCCTCACCCATCAAAAATGAACATTTTTTGAACCTTGCATCTCCAACTCCATCACCCAAGGGACCCATTGAGCTCACTACTCCACCACCTACAAAATCACCCATTGACCCAACTCCACCAAGTGCTCCAACCCAACCATCCAAAACTCCATCACCAACACTACCACCAAAACTTGAACCAATGGAGCTATTTGGATCTCCACCAACATCACCACACCCTTTCATAGAAGATCTTAATGATCTTCCTCCAAGATCAACCAATCCACAACCTTTGCACCCGTTTGCTCACATTGAGCAAACACAAAAACCAAGGCCATTTTTTGAGCCAAATGAGCCTTTTGACCACAACCAACCACCACAACAAGAGTACCACCAACCAAAACCATTGTTGTTCCATCCTACCTTCAAAGACATCCATGGTCCTCTATATGGAGAACCAAACTTTGAACACCATGATCACCCATCTCCACCACATTCCCAAGCCCAACTCTTTGAGTCTTTCTTTCCTTCTTATGAGAAAGTTCAAAGAATGGTCGAAAACCACCTCCATCAAGCAGTGGACTTGCAAACCACATTTCTTGAATCTATTCCAAACCCATCCTCCAATCATGAAACTAACACCAACCCACCACCACCACCCTCATCAAACAACCCTTCCCAACCCACTCATCACCATTCTTGCTCACAATGTGAGCAAATGATTACAATCGGTGAAAACATCAAAATGATGCTTCACCAATTTCAAGATGAGACCCGCTTTGCTATACAACACGTTCTTGAGCGTTTGGATGCTCTTTCCCATCCAAACAACTCCTAGAGTTTTTCTTTTTTTTTTCTTGGAGGCCTTTTGCCCCATTTAGGATGTGTTGAATGTCTTCTACTTATAGAAGTAGGATTTTATTTTTCTTTTATTTCTTGGTTATTTTTAACTTTTATTTTTATGTTTAGAAGTAGGAGGGTATTTTCATTTCTTGTCTTTGACTTTTAAAAAAAGTCAAATTTTGCTTGGAATGACATCTTTTACTACTATCTTATTTTCATTGTTGGTTGATCATATATGAGTTGTGATTGTGGTTGATTATATTCTCATAATATGTGGTGACTACATGCTTGATTATGTATCATTATCACCAACTAACCATTTTTTTGTAGGTTCAAAATCCATGTTTCCCAACTTGGCACTCCTTTTAGGGGGAGTATCGACCAAGGGGGAGCAAGTGCATTGTTCCGCTACGCTACTCTTCTTTTTGTTTTGACAAAAAGGGGGAGAAATTTATCTAAACTTTTTAACTTAAAATGATTTTCATCAATTAAGTAAAACAAGTTTAAATATAACATTCTTTTTAAGATGTATCAACACAAGGTTGCAAGACTTGTTAGCTTAGCATTGTGTATACTTCTTGTAGTATTACACCTCATTTGTTTGTGTATATTAAGTTGTGATCGGTTAGTATTTTAGTCATTAAAATACATAGTGTGACGGGAGTTGTTGTACCCTTGTAAAAGAACTAACGGGAGTGGTTGTACCCTTGTAAAAGAACTCGACATCTAGCTTAGTGTCGGTAATCGTGTAAGCGACGTGTAAGGTTTTCTCCGCTGGTGAAAGGAGCTTGTTGACTAGTGTGAGAAACTCTCAAGTTGGATACTCGGGGCGTGGACGTAGGGCAAGGAAAAAGAGTCCTTGTAGCCGAACCACGATAAATACTCATGTTGTGGTTTGATCGTTTCTTTCCTTATCTTTGCATATAACATATTGTCTTTAGTTTAGATCTTTGATTACACGAAAGTTTCAAAAGATAATCAACTTAAAAACCGGTAAACTATTCAACCCCCTTCTAGTTTTCCACAGATACGGGTTGGGATTGTAGGGGTATTAAATCCCCGGGGCCCGATGGGTTCACTTTTAAACGGAGTAAAAATTATTGGGACACTATTGGTAAGGACTTCATAAATATGGTTAATCGGTTTGAAATTGATGGGTTCATTCTAAAGGATTGCAACTCCTCTTTTATTGCCTTAGTCCCAAAGATTCAAGACCCTCTTAGTCCAAGTAATGGATCACAATTATTTAACTTCAATTGGAAAAGGCCCATCCGAGGCGGGCGTGAGACTACACATTTAGATGGGCTTTTGAAGTTGCTTAATACCTTCAAGAGTTCAAGGTAAACAAGAGCCCAGATGACGGATGGGATTGAACCTTAAACATAACCTCCCAAGAGTCCTAACACTTATTTTTTTTTGAACATCAATTGTGGTTACATGGCTCCTAGCCCAGAAGGCGTAGCGAGCCCACACAACCAGGTTGGGTCCAGCCCAGAAGACAATGGCACCCTTCCCTTTACGCACGCGGGAGGAAACCCCTATCACCCTAGACAAGACTAGAACTTGAGACCTTGCCTAGGAGGGTAAAACCTCCATACCGCTAGACCAGAGGCCCTTTGGTGAGTCCTAACACTTATTAGTTGAATGTCCCGTTGCTTCCCATCTTTGGGATTTGATAACGAGAAACATCTTGCTAATCTTATTGTTTGGGGTGACTCGGTTAACCTTATTAATAAGATCCAGACATGCTTTGACGTGGTGATCCAAACAACAACGACCTGGGTTATTTGGAGGTCGTAACCGTGTTTGTTTTGACTTGAAGTCTCCAAGAAAAGACACTTAGCCGAAGAGATAAAAGTCTTATCTCACTTTTGGATTCCACATCGAAAGAAGACATTGGAGCTAAATTGGAATGATTGGATCCTAGATCCAATATACTCTTGTATGAACTGTTTGTAAAAAAATTTTAAGTACCACCTTGCTAGTTTTGTTTTAATGAAAAAGTGATTCAAAAAAAAAAAAAAAAAAAAAAAAAAAGACAAAAATGTAGAAAAAAAAGACGAAAACGTAAAATAATGGACGAAAACTTAAAAAAGCGGACAAAAACTGAAGAAAACGGGTGAAAACTTAAAAAAACGGACCAAAACGTAAAAAAACGAACAAAAAGGTAAAAAATGATCGAAAATGTGAAAAAATTTATGAAAACGTATAAAAAGAACAAAACGCATGAAAACGTATAAAAAATAACGAAAACGTAGGTCTTGCATAACTAAAATGAAATAGGGACTACGAGTGTTATTTGGGAAAAACTATATGTGTGAAACATGTAATTTTTTCATTATAAGATAACTGAAAAATCCGTTATATGTCTTAAATTGCAATAAAAAATAAGTTAAGTACACTAAATTGATGAAAAAAAAGTATAGTACATTAAATCGAAATTGAGCATAAGTTGGATACACTTTTGTGCAATTTGCCCAGTAAATATATCTTAAACAAAATATATAAATTAAAAGATTATTATTATAATTATTTTAAATAAAAGTACACAATATATAAAAATTTCGTGTGTGATATCTACAATAAATTTGATCATGTTTAAATCTCATGCTTGCAGGACTTATAGTTAGTATAAACTACATAATATCTCAGATTTTCAAGTATGATATGATGATGCTTGAATAGTAGCAACTGCAATATACAACTTAACTATATGGCACCTTGCAACCTAACTACATGAGAATATAGTTATAAAAAAAAATGCTTGGAACCAATGAAAAGATTATAAATGCGTACCTTACTGACTCAGGCCTGAGGGAGGTTATAGCATGTAACCATTATTTCTTTACTATATATAATTGAGTGACTTCCAACTTCATATGGTATATTTGGTTTAACAAGCAAAGAAAAGAATGATTCACTAGCTATCATGCTTTGCTTAGTTGTTGAAGAAAGAATGATGTTTTACTTCGGCCTCTTAAATTACTTTGTTTATATCTCCGAATACACACTGACACACACCGTGTTGGAAAGTTGCTTCGTACACCTTACGTGAATCGGAATACCAAGAATCTTTTGCCGAACCTCCTCACAGTAAAACACAAGTTTGTTTAGTGAATGAAATTTATCTCAAATCTCTCTCAATTTTTTTTTGGTATGACCAATTTGTATAGCTAAAATATATCATGTTTATTAATTCTTTCGATTTACATAGAGGTGCAAGGCATACGGGCAACAAGCTGCGCCGCTAACCCTTTTTGAATTACAAAACCAATTCTTTTAAAAACAATGTTTGCAGATCTAAGTGTCATAACAGTTTCTATAGCTAAAATATATCATGTTTATTAATTCTTTCAATTATCTCTCTAAAAAGTGCTACCTAGGGAATAGCTAGAAAATTGAGTCGAAAATGCAGTTTGGTGTATNTTGTTGCTTGACAAACAAGCATTAAAAATCACAACGTTCAACGTTCACCGCTCTTAAATGCTCCTCAACGTTACTGATATACGACTAGATTACTTAGAGAATTTCGATACTTGATAATTGACATATCATGCTCCGTGACATTTCTTTAACATTAACAGTATATTGAGATGCCCCAAGCTAGTAGTTAATCTAATATTTCACATTACCTTCAAATATACATAAGCTCATTAGATGGAATTTTGTTTGCTTTTTTCTCAAAATAGTGTCCCCTGAGATCTTCATACACATTAAGGAATCTTTAGATTGCCCTTTTCAAAACAAATCTTTATGCAACCTTGACCCTACTCCAGGATAATGAGTTAACTCGTTAAACTCACCAAATATTATACATTATTTATACATTATCATCCCGACATAAACACACCCTTCAGGAGTTACATTTCTGATTAATTTATAAAGAAAGGGATTACTTAATACAAAGGCCACCTATTATAAAAGCAACCTTATTAATTAGTAGTTTTAACATGTTGGTTATGATATATGTAACAACTAGATCCTTTTTTTTGGCACAAAACTAACATTCAAAAAAATTTAACATGCTTAGAATATCATTATCAAGGCGTATATTCACAGTTTTAATCTGTTTTATGTTGACATTTGTGTGTTCTTCGGCTGCTATGTTTACTATAACGAATAACTGCCCGTTTACAATATGGCCTGCCACGCTTTCTGGGGCAGGAACAACTCCGCTTCCTACTTCAGGCTTTCAGTTGAACTCAGGCCAAAGTGCCCAGATACCCACGACTCCAAAATGGTCTGGGAGAGTATGGGCTAGAACGGGCTGCACGTTTGATGCATCTGGTGTAGGTAAGTGTCAAACTGCAGATTGTGGTGGTAAGATGGAATGCGGTGGTATGGGTGCAACTCCGCCTGCATCCTTATTTGAGATAACGATTGGTGGCTATGACAATTTGGATTATTATGATGTTAGTTTTGTTGATGGTTACAATCTACCTATCATTGTTGTGCCACGGTCCACAGCTAGTAGTTGTAATGCCACGGGTTGCGCTTCTGATCTTAACATGGGTAAGTCTTATGTCTTTATCTCTCAACTTTAAGTATACATTTCAATCACTTTAAATAACCGAAATGCTATCGTTTATAGGTTGCCCGAAAGAGCTTCAGGTGGTTGGTGGGGACGGTGGATCAGGAGCTCCAGGCGGAGTAATTGCTTGCAATAGTGCTTGTGGTGCATTTAATATGGATCAATATTGTTGTAGCGGGCAATATGCAAATCCTAACACATGCAAACCATCTTACTATTCAAGTATCTTTAAAAGAGCTTGCCCGCGAGCTTATAGCTATGCATTTGATGATGGAACCAGCACCTTTACTTGCAATGCTTATGAATACGCCATTATCTTTTGCCCCAATTCCAACAACAATGGGTAATTCTTCCTTCTATATATCATGCTTAGAGCAACATAGTTTTTTGGCACCCTAGATGCCAATGTGGCTATTAGGGGTGGCAAGATAGGTGGGTCAAACAAGTTGGGTAACGGTTCAATGGGGTATGGGTTGAAATACATATAAGTTTTTAGTACACCTTGAGACGGGCTGAATCAGGTTGAGTTGACCCATAAGCACTTCATTGTCCATCTTTAGGTGGCTTTCGACCCATTGGATCTCCTATTTTCTGAACCCGTTTAAGATATAACACAGCCAAAATTATAGTAAATTGGTTAAAATTGTCGCCTCTAAGTTATCTGAATCCGGATGCTTTTAATTTACAATGCAGGATGGAGCAAACACCTCAGCCTGGGCCATTGATAACTCCAGCAATGAAAACTCGCAAGAAGGGAAACATAACATCGAACTCCATGTTACAAGTTCCTGCATCCATATGTCTCCTTTTAGTTTCGTTTCTATCTTTGTACTTGGTACATATGTAACGCTTCTTAGTCGCGTTATGTACTATAATAGATGTAGGTACACATACATAGATTTGTTAGCTACTTGTACCCAATCTTTAGATAAGTTATAATGTCATATGGAAATATGATCTGTTTGTGAGTGCTATCATTTCTGGTGATCATATAATTCTCTATTTCCATTTTGGTATATACGTGTTAGTTTTTGTTATGAGATGCAAAACAATAATTCAAATTTGGAAGTCGTAACAAACCAACCTATGCTTAAACCAACACAAACCTTTTAAGAATTAGAAGTTCAGAATATGGGTGCTGCCTAAATACAAAAAGCAATGGGTAAATCTAGTGAATTATATGGGGTTGTTGGCGTATGTGTCCTCCGGACCCCGGCCGGAAGGAACGAAGCCCCGGAACGAAGCCCCGGACTTATGACACGCGAAAGACTAATATCCGGACGGAACAGACGGATGTCCGGATGAATCAAACTAATACGCCCCGGATCATCAACAATCGTATCCTTCCGGATAGCCTAACCTCCCGAGTTAGCGATAATTACGCAAAGCAAAGTACAAACAAGTACAACAAAGTACACGATAGTGGAGTTTAAGTTAGCGAACACTAAGGGACTAAGTACAAACAGGCTGGCACCCCATGTTGGCTGCCTATAAATAGAGGAGAAATCCTCACTTAAGGTTAACTAATTCCTCTCTCTCTCTTACTTATTTATTCTCATACTTTATCTCTCTAGAACTCCATACTTACTCTCACGCCGGAGGTTGGTCCTGGGATACATTCCCGGGGCGAGTCTAACGGACGTTTCTGTCTTGTAGGTAATCGGAGGGACAGAAGCATACGGCATAACATCTAGAATCCGAAGGACAGCACAGTCCGAAGGATTCATTTTGCTTGTTCGGGGTAGTCGCAAGATTTTACCTCAACAAATTGGCGCCATCCGTGAGACCCGTCATTCACTCTACCAAAACTGAGATATGGCAGGTCCTACTCCCGTAACACCTGAAGGTAGCGGAAGAAACAATGATAACGACTCTCACAACAACAGCATAGAACAAATCCAAACCCACATCAATACACTTAAAGCTTTAATCCAAGAGTACAACACCGGAGCAGAAACACCAATCAAACCTATTCAACTCGACTTCGAAGATGGAGAGTCTCAAGATAACGGAGATAAAAGAACCGAAGAGGATCCTGTGGATGATCTGTCCAAGCCCTTTAAGGCAGCATCCAAGAGTCCTTTCACTCGAAGGATCATCAACTTTTCGGGACCTAAGAATGCCAGATATACGATGCCCTCTCATCTAAAGTTGTACGACGGCTCTACAGATCCAGATGATCACATTACCAGATTCGAAGGAGCAGCTCAATCGGGCGCCTGGCCTATGCGAATATGGTGCATGATGTTTCAACAAACTTTGGATGATGCAGCTAGGGGATGGTTCGATCGTCTTCCGCGAGGAAGTATTGATAACTGGGACGATTTAAGTGAAAAATTTGTGCGAAGATTTTCTCTCAGGAGAAAATGCATCAGAGAGCCTACAGAAATCACTAAAATCATTCGGCAAGCCAATGAGGCTTTGCCAGACTTCAAAGAACGATGAACAGATGAAGCTAGCCGCATATCTGGAGTCCCTGAAATAATGCAAATATCCTCTTTCGTTGATGGTTGTAAGTGCCCAGAGCTAGCAAAACGATTTTCCGAGAAGACTCAGGGTTGATGATTTCATTCGTTTCGAAAAAGCATATCGGTCTGCCGAAGTGCCCAGAGGAGAAAAGATCGACACTTACAGAAAAGACCCCCACTACAATTCATACAACAACCGGAGTGACCAAAGCAACCAACGACCTCCCTTCAGAGGAAATCGTCGACGGGATAATCACCGTGAAGAATACAGGTCTCGCCGGAACGATCACTTTGCACCATATGGCCCCGCAAGGAATGATAATCGAATGGAATACAGGACAGATCATCGTCGTAACGATACATACCGGAGGGATACCCGACCAATAGACTTGAACGCGCTCACCAAGGCTCCCAAAGAAATATTGGCAACTGAACACCAACTTAGGCTCCCGGCACCACCCCCATTAAGAGGACGTCCATCAAGAGAGAATATGGACAAGTACTGTGACTATCNAATACAGGTCTCGCCGGAACGATCACTTTGCACCATATGGCCCCGCAAGGAATGATAATCGAATGGAATACAGGACAGATCATCGTCGTAACGATACATACCGGAGGGATACCCGACCAATAGACTTGAACGCGCTCACCAAGGCTCCCAAAGAAATATTGGCAACTGAACACCAACTTAGGCTCCCGGCACCACCCCCATTAAGAGGACGTCCATCAAGAGAGAATATGGACAAGTACTGTGACTATCACGGGGATAAAGGCCACCTTACAAATGACTGTCACAATTTGAAAGAGCAGCTGAAGAAAGCCTTGGAAACAGGAAAGCTTGACCACCTAATCAGAGACGTCCGTCAAAGAGACAGAGCTCCAACACGGGGCAACAACCAAACCAACCAAGGACGAATCATCAATATGGTTCGGTATCAAGAGGAGAGACGAAAGCGCAAAGTCATGGACCAAGAAGAAGAATGGATGAATGCCCCCATAAGTTTTCCCCCAATCCTCCTCGGAGATGTCTCCGACGAGCCACTCATTGTTGAAGCAGAAATAGAAGGATATACCGTCCGAAGAGTATACGTCGACCAGGGTGCTTCGGTAGAGGTAATGTACGAACACTGTTTTCTAAACCTCGATTCTTCTATTCGATCTCGATTAACCAAAACAAACACCCCTCTCGTCGGATTTGCCGGAGAAGCTATCAAACCATTGGGAAAGATTGAGTTCGAGGTATGTTTCAGAAAAGAAGGGTTATATCGCCGGACCACCATGAAGTTTGCAGTAATTAGATCACCCTCCCCCTACAATGTGATACTAGGACGATCTGGAATTAAAAGGCTTAGGGCCATTCCCTCGAAAATACATTCCATGATGAAGTTCCCTACGTCGAGAGGTATAGCCACTTTGGTCACCCGATCGATTATCATTTCAGAATGTAGAAAGTTAGAAGAAAAATTCTTGCTGGAGAAAGAAACAGAAGCTAACATCCCTCCGGTGGAAGAAATCAGGAATGAAGTTGGAGGAACTGAAGAAATTTTGGTCCATCCGGCATATCCAGACCAATTGGTGACTATAGGAAAAAATTTCTCTCGAGAAGGACGAAGGCAGTTGGTAACTTTACTCAAAAATAGCCAAGACGTTTTCGCATGGGAACCATCGGATATGACAGGCGTGCCCCAATGGATCGCCGAACATAGGCTCAATGTGAATGTCCACGACAAACCCGTTGCTCAGAAAAAAGCAATATATAGTTGTTCATATAGTGCAAGTCTTGAATTCACATAAACTAGAATCGAAGTTTTTTAAAACAAACTTGTTTTTCATAAATTTTAAAGCGGACGTAAAACTATTCAACCCCCCCCCTTCTAGTTTTCCACATTCTTCTTTGAGTTG
>LBNU01036415.1:16819-43140 GCA_014162995.1 Artemisia annua | reverse complement strand
CGTAAGTCTCAAAATAAGCCGGAAAATTTGGGCTTATGAAATATAAGCCGAAACCAAATAAGCTCATAAGCCCACAAATTAGCTTAAACAAACACCCCCTAACTAGTGATGTAACAAACATTTTTAGTAAACTAGAAGCTAAAAAGTTGTATAGACTGTAGAGTATACTGACAATCTGACATTAAGATCTAAAAAGGGTTAACTCAATCAAAAAAAGACATTGGACTAAAATAACAAAAGATCCAGGGGGTGTTTGTTTTCGGCTTGTTTTGAAACTTGTGAGCTTATTTGATGATGTAATAAACTTATTATCGAAATAAGGCGAAAACATATAAGCCCATAAATAAGCTTAAACAAACACCCCCCTTAGTAATCCATGAAGTGGTCTTATCTAGTTATCCTTGGACTAATAAATAATACTAGTAGGTAGTAGTAAGCTATAAGAAAACATGTTGGCAGTTAATGAAGTCGTACATTATCCAATAGTTACAGACTAATAACCTAGGATTAATTTGAGACAAAATAGATAAATTTAATTGACTTGGAAATGAATAATACAAACCGGAATGAGAAAAATAGGAGGATTGAATTGCAGACTCCAAATGCCCATTTCTTCTGTCCGATTAAAGCTTAAGCTTTTACTGATTGTGTTATTGAGAAATGTCGATGGATGATGAGGTTTGTTTGTTTGTTTGGCTGCACCCAATGGAACTCACTACAGCTTATTGCTGCTTCTTTTTTAATCACTCTTTCTTTCGATAAAACAAAGACAAACAAAATCACTATACTTCATTTTCACTTTTATTATTGCATCCACACAATTTTTACAAGACAAAATGATACTTGGACCTAACCATGATCGTGATGGATTGTAAAATAAGTGGGTTTTTATCTGCAGCCATCACGTGTTTTTAGGTCCATGTATCATTTTTCCTTTTACAAATAAAATTCACCCAAAATGATAATGTTATTTTTTATGCAAATAACAGTAAAAGTGCGAAAGAAAGGGAGAGATGCATCGACTTAAATTTCATTCTTAGTCATAGTAGGGTAAGGATCCGGTTGCAAAAAAAGTTAAAATGAGAAGAATGAGAAATATTGAGATGCATCTGTTAGAAGTATAAGCTTTATCTCTCAAACACATGGGCTTCAATGTATTTATTCTATAGTTGGTGCCAAGAGTGTTCCCGTGTTATAACTTAAAGACTAAAGTGTGAAGGTTAAAGACTTGAAGGGCCAGAAGAGTAACTTCTCAAGACTTGATTATATATACTTTGGTCATCACCATAAGTCACATATCTATCATTTTTACTGTGTGTTTTCATCTCTCTTCTATCGATTGTATCTGAGTTGAGAGAAACCCTAGTTTTCTTTGTAATTCATTTTCTCTTTCTGTTTGTAATACTTTGCTATTTCTTTAGCATCATTGATATAATAAAAGTGAGCCAAGGGGTGGTTGGTTGGGTTCACTCTTAAAACTGTTTTGTGGTTATATTTGGCTTTGGTTTATAGATTTCTACATGGTATCAGAGCCAGGTTGCTCTATACCAAAGCGTTTTTAAAAGATTGAGAAAGGTTTTTAAAAAATTAGGGTTTCTCTTAGTTTGGGGGTTTTGATCTATATGTGTAGATCTGATTGTTCTGAGGGTAGATCTGGTTTTATTGTTGACGGATCGTGTAGATCCAGGGGTTAATTGGTTTTTTCCTAAAAATTAGGGTTTCCAATTTTGGGGGGTTTTTTTGATCCTGGTGGTTCTTGGGTTAATTATCACTTGATTTAGTAATCTTGTGAGTTAATTGACTCTCGGAGTGTGTTAATTTGATTTTTTATCAAATTCGTAAAATTAGGGTTTAGTGTATCAAACCCTAATTCAGGTTATTGTTGTTTAATTGTTTAGATCTGACATTTTTTGTTTTTAATTTCTTGGTTCTAGAAATTAAAATCAAAAACCCTAAAATTGATTTTAGGGGTTTATATGTTAGATTGTTTGTTTCAATAGTTCTGTTACTTATTGGTATTTTTTGTGATTTTCAGGTGTTTCCGCTGTGCTGTGTAATTGGTTTGGTTGTTTGGATCTTCTTGATCCTTGGTTATTGGTTGTGGAAGCTAGCGTGCACTGTAATTACCTCTCACACTCTTTCTTTAAGTTTTTTCTTAGGTTTTTTTTCTAGGATTGCATGTGGTGAAGAGTAGATCAAGAGATTGTGAAGTGTTGATTGTTTGGGATTATTTGTGGTTGAGGAGTTACAAGGTGTTGGTATTGTTAGTTTCTGTGTTGTGTTTTGTTTGTTCTTTCTTGATTATTTTTGTTAAATATTGTTTAGTCATTTTTTATTTTCTAAAATGGCTGGTGATAGTGATGAAAATAAAGATAAAAATAAACATGGTGATGCTGGTGGTAGTAGTGAGTTAAAATTGGACATTTATGACCCTCTTTATTTACACCCTCAAGACATTGGTGCTCAGTTGATTACCTTCAAACTTGAAGGTACTGAGAACTATAAGGTCTGGTCTGCTGTTGTGCAGTTGGCTTTACATACTAGAAATAAACTTGGCTTTATTAATGGAAAGTGTGTTAGAGATCCCACTGATGTTCTTTATCAGACTCAATGGGATAGGTGTAATTCTGTTGTGTTGTCTTGGATTCTTGGTTGTATTTCACAAGATCTTTATAAAGGTCAAGTGTTTTCTGTGAATGCTAAATCTGTTTGGGATGAATTAAATGAAACATATAATAAACAAGATGGTTCTGTGATTTATAACTTGCATCATAAGATTTATACTTTAACTCAATCTGGTATGAGTCTTTCTGAGTACTATCATGAGTTTAATGCATTGTGGAGGCAATTTGACTCACTTGTTGATTTGCCTTCTTGTGTTTGTGACACTGCTCCCAAGTTGAAAAAGCATTCAGACCTTCTTAGGCTAATGCAATTTCTTATGGGACTTGATGATAGTTTCAGTGCAGTGAGAAGTCTTATTCTTACTACTGAACCTCTACCAGATGTTAAATCTGCTTTTGCTACTTTATCTAGGGATGAGTCTCACAGAAATAGTCATTTGACCTCTAAATCTGTTAAAACTGGGTCAGCTGCTTTTGCAGCTAGGCCAAACATTGGTAATGCTCAAAACAATAATTGGAACACTAATAAAAACAATGGAAGTAATAATAATAGAAAATTTGGCAGAGTGTCTAATTTTGTTTGTAAGCATTGTAATATGACTGGTCACACTATTGATAGATGCTATGAGTTGGTGGGTTATCCACCTGGTTTTGTTAAAAAAGGCAATATGAATCAAAATAATGTGAATAATGTGTGTGATAATAAGGGTGATGCTAGTAAGAGTACCACTCATACTCTTACTAGTGATCAATATCAGAGGTTAATGTCTTTACTTAGTGGTACAGGTGATGCTAGCAAGGCTCATGCTAGTGTTGCAGGTACTTTTGTTGCTTCTAATTGTGTGATTGACTTTTTTACTTGTAGATTTTTTAATTTCAATTCTAATATAAGTACCTATAGTACTTATATTGGATGGATTATTGACTCAGGAGCTAGTCAACATATCACATTCTGTACCACTCATCTTTTTGATGTTATGGATGTTTCAAATTTAAATCTTACAGTTGCACATCCCAATGGGACTGTTGCTCAAGTTAACATATTGGAAGTTTTAAATTTTGTAATAACTTGATTTTAAAAGATGTGTTGGTAGTTCCTGGTTATCATGTCACTTTACTGTCTGTTCATAAATTGTCTAAAGATAATAATGTGATTGTGAGCTTTAATGATAAAATGTGTAAAATTCAGGATTTAACTCAAAGGTTCCTGATGGGGACTGGTAGTGAGAGAGGAGGCCTTTACTTTCTTGATGAAGGTAAAACGGTTAATAATAGTAATATACAAAGTTGTATTATGTCAAATTGTATTTGGCATAATAGACTTGGACACCCCTCTGATCATGTGTTAGCTGTGCTTAAACATAAACTTAAAGATCTTAAAAATACTAACTCTGATCCTTGTGAAATTTGTCATAAAGCTAAACAAACCAGAGAGCCATTTCATTTAAGTGAACATAAAACTAAAAATATGGGTGATCTGGTTCATTTAGATGTTTGGGGACCCTATAAAGTTACTAGTAGAGAAGGGTTTAAGTATTTCCTTACTGTGGTTGATGATTACACCAGGGCTGTTTGGGTGTTTTTGATGAAAAGTAAAAGTGAAGTGTTTGATCATATAACAAGTTTCTATAATCTCATAAAAACTCAATTTGAAAAATCTGTTAAGGTTTTCAGAAGTGATAATGGAACTGAATTTGTAAATAAGAGATTGAAACTTTTGTTTCTCAAAATGGTATTTTACATCAAACTTCTTGCCCTTATACACCTCAACAGAATGGCGTAGCAGAAAGGAAACATAGACATTTGTTAAATACTGCTAGGGCCCTCATGTTTCAGGGGGGGTTGCCTTTGAACATGTGGACTGAGTCTATTCTAACTGCTACTTACCTTATTAACAGGTTGCCAACTGCTGTGTTGTCTGGTAAAAGTCCATATGAGATGGTGTATAATACTGAACCAAATTATGTGATTCTAAGATGTTTTGGCTGCTTATGTTTTTCTACTGTTTTAAATGAGTCAGACAAGTTTGGATCTAGATCTGATAAATGTGTTTTTGTTGGTTATGCTTTTGACAAAAAAGGATATAAGTTGTATAATCTTGATCAAAAAAAGTTTGTTTTTTCTAGGGATGTAAAGTTTTATGAAACTGTATTTCCTTTTAAGAACAGTTCTCTTTCTAAAGACTTTGTGTTTGATGAAAATGGTGTTAATAATTTGAACTTTTTTGATCAAGAAAATGAAAGCAGTCAGAATAATCTTAGGTCCGATGAACCCTATGATGATAAAACAAGTAGTATAGATAGTAGCATCAAGTCTATACCTGTAACTAGTACTGATAAACCTAGTGTCATCACTATAGATGAAGTTATTAGTGTTGATGAGCATCTGCATAATGCTGAAACAGTAGATACTACTGATACAGCTGATGTAGATAATAATTTGCCAGTTAAAACAGCAGATACTGCTGATACAGCTAGTGCAGACGATACTAGTGACTCTTCTAGTAGGAAGGATACTAACAATAGTGAGTATGCAACAGAAACCACTGTTTCTGAAGGTATACCAAGTACTAGTAATGTTGATGATGAATATAATTCTGAGGGTGAGGAATTAGACATGTTTGGTAAAATGTTTGAATCACCAGAACCAGCAGGGGCACAAACTGTTAGGAGAACTAGTAGAATGACAGCTTTACCATCTAAGTATAAAGATTATGTGCTTAATAAAAATCTTAAGTATGGTATAGATAATTTTGTTAAATACTCCAATTTAAGCTTTGACAACTTTGTGTTTTCTGTTAGTCTTAATAAGATTCATGAACCTACTTCTTATGAAGAGGCAAAGAAAAACCCAAGATGGGTTGAAGCTATGAATCTAGAGGTTGAGGCTTTAAACAGAAATGGCACTTGGGTAGTTGTTGAACTACCTGCTGATAGATATGCTATTGGGTATAAGTGGGTATTTAAAGTTAAGTATAAAGCTAATGGTGAAGTTGAGAGATATAAAGCTAGGCTTGTAGCTAAAGGCTATAATCAGAAAGAAGGAATTGATTATGATGAGACTTTTTCACCTGTAGTGAAAATTGTCACAGTCATATGTGTGCTTAGTATTGCTGTTAGTAATAAATGGTCTATATTCTAACTTGATGTTAATAATGCTTTTCTATATGGAGAGTTGGAAGAAGATGTTTATATGAAATTACCAGAAGGTTTTGGTGATAAAGATGATAAGAGAGTTTGTAAACTAGTTAAGTCATTATATGGACTAAAACAAGCACCTAGAAAATGGAATGAGAAATTAACTTCTGTGCTAAAAGAAAATGGTTTTGTTCAAAGTCCTAATGATTTTTCTTTGTTTACTAAGAATGAGAATATGTGTTATGTTGGTTTTATTGGTTTATGTTGATGATATTATTATCACTGGAAATAATGTTGATAAAATAGACAAGTTTAAAAAATTCTTAAGTTCTAAATTTCTTATTAAAGACTTAGGAAAGTTAAAATACTTTCTTGGTATAGAAGTTTTAGATATTAAGAATGGTATTTGTCTTACTCAAAGGAAGTACTGTACTGAACTCTTGTCTGAGTTTGGAATGCTTAGTTGTAAACCTTGTGGTGCTCCTATTGAGACAAATCCAGATAATAAAAAACTTGTGTCTAAGTTTGGTGATGATGAATTATTAACATGTGTTACAAATTATCAAAAGTTGGTTGGCAAGTTGATTTATTTAACTTTGACCAGACCAGATATATCTTATGCTGTACACTGTTTAAGTCAAGTGATGCATAACCCTATGAAATCTCATTTGAGACTTGCTTTCAGAGTTTTAAGATACTTAAAAAATGAACCTGGACTTGGTATTACTTTTAAAGAAAGTGATTGTACAAGTTTGAAAGCTTATGTTGATTCTGATTGGGCAAAGTGTAAGGTTACCATAAGATCTGTTACTGGTTATAGTGTGTTTTTGGGAAACAATTTGGTTTCCTGGAAAAGTAAAAAGCAAGCTGTAGTAGCCAGATCTTCTACTGAGGCTGAGTTCAGGGCAATGTGTAATGTTTGTTGTGATCTTCTTTGCTACAAAAGATCTCACAAAAATGAAATGCTATTGAGTTAGATGAATGCAATGAGAGTGTATATGTAAAATATGATTGTAAGTGATGAAAGATTCATTGGATGTGGCTTGCTATTTATAGGCAAAACAAGACAACAGTGCCACGGATTAGGCGGGACCAATTAGAGGGTTCCGCCCTTGTATCCCAAGGGTTCCACTAGTGTCTGATAGAAATCTTCCAAGAAATCTTTCCAAATCTAACTCAAATCTAACCAAAATATTCTTAAGATCTTCCAAAGTCAACTATAAGATTGTCGAGTGTAAATCTACACGAAATATTTGACAAGTCATATCATACACAAGATCTTAGGAAAGATTTGAATGATGCTATGCATGATGTAAATAAAAGTTTCTATTAATAGATTTTTATGAAAATGAAAGTTAACTTGTAAAATGTTAATGTGAAATGTAAATTGTAGCAAATGTGATGTTTACTTTTGAAATAAAAGTTTATATATGAAAGACTTAAACTATATTTACGTTTTGCTAAAAAATAAAGTTTGCACTTTGTCATTAACAAAATTTAGCAAAGATCGTAAAATATAAATAACATTTTTAGACAATATTTGTATTAACACAACTAATGAATTGTTGCCACACATGTTTAGGCACAAAATTAAGCATAACTTTTATGTATACCAATCATATCTCTTTAATGCATACTTCCTTTTTTTTGTCCATTCTTATAGGTTTTTCCTTGAGAAACGAATGTTTGCAAATTGTTTTGTAAAGATTGGTGGCTAGTTTGTCATAAACATTTTTTTTGCTAGTTAGTTAAAACGCATAACAAATATGACTACTTGGAACGATTTCTAAAGATGCTAAGTTGATAACGGGTTGGTTTAGTCAACCCGAATGTTACATGAATAACTTAACATGTTAGCCATGTCGATCCATTTAGCCACAAGAGTTCATGATATAGTACCTTTAATAGACTTGCAACATATAGTTGTCGGCTCGTTGGTAAGGTGAGAGCTTCAAGCCTGATTTCTGCTGGCGTACCCCTCACACAAGCACCACCCGACAAAGGGGGGACGGGTAACCAATAAGACACATTGGCCTAGATATACATGAGGCCAACCGAAATATTGCATGTTAGCAATATGTATAATATCAATTAACATCATAACAAGAGAGTTTATAAGCAAATAGCATCAAAATAAATTTCACATGCAAACACATTTTTCATTTCACCATTTAATCACTACGACAACTCGACAAGTAAGCATATAACCACCTAGCATCTAGCCTATCATCAATTAACCATTAGGACAAGTAAGCCTAACATACAAGTGTTTTCAATTTATGACAAACTATCTTAATCATACAGGCAATTAATCATGTGAATAAATTTTATACAACCAATTAATCATCATGACAAGTAGACATGTGAGCAAATTTAATGTTGGCACTTTGTTGATTCAACTCATAGTATTTAAGCATACATTTGTTAGCAACATATAATCATGCATTTTATTTAATTGTATATGTTCTAAAGATTTCATTTGAAGTGTTATACATATTAAGCAATTGAGCAAACTACACATGATGTTATATATTAATGTGAAAACTTCAATTACTTAATCTAACAAATACGCTCAAGTATGCTAATGACATCAAATAAGTACTAATTATAGGCATTATTTATCCCGTTTATATTGTTTCTTTTATACTATTATATGAGAGTTGGTACTTAACTGTTCACTTTTGTTAATCTCAATAATATTTGGATCAATTAATGAAAGTTACGGAGTTAAGGGAATGATGTGTTTTGGAGCTAAAACGAAGAAATCAAGTAAAGTTCACTCATTAAATAGAGTAGTTGATTTTTATCATTTTAAGAGATTAGGAATCCATCAAATTCAAGTTAATGCATGTCTAATGTGTGATTATAGTTATTTTTCCTCCTTCTCATTTTAAGATTACTTCTCATTAGATTTGATCTTAAAGTCTGGTTACTACAATGAGACCTCTTCATCTTTTTCTGAACTATTTTATAAACTAATATAGTATTGCTTTAATGAATTTAATTAGCTTATTTATACTATCTATAAATCATTTACATCATTTTTCTTAATCTTGAAAACTTAAAAACTCATTTCATATATTTGATTAAAAGTGATAATAACATCCACTAATAAATTAATATTTTAAATATTATTTAATACTCAAATTTTTATCATTTTTAATTTATAACCCATAAACTCTACATACTAAACTCGTAAGTTGCATCAAAAGTCACCCCGAAACACAAATTCGCAAATATAATTATTTGTCCCTATACCGTCGCATTACGCGGATATTTTCCACTTAATATATTATAATGCATTTGGGACTATTCTATAATTAGAAAGGCTTAAAATTCAGACTTTTTTCTTGCTTATTATGGAAAGATTTCAAAATTAATTTGTTAGTAAGCAGGTTGGTTGTTCAAACTAAAATTATTTGGCTTAACCATCTCTAATATCAAAGCATGAAGACAACTAAACATGTAATCGAATAAGGCAAAATATAATTACAAGGTACCCGCCGCCGTATTGTGCGGTACGTAATTAAGCAACACCCGGTCAAAAGTCGAATGCAAAACTAGTGTATATCCGAATTATAGCTGTAAGTCCTTTTCATTCAATGTATACTAGTAGTAGTAGTGTTTGGAAATTTCTTCTTGTTGTTGGATACCCTTTTGTTCATTCAAACATACTAGCAGGTTACCCGCGCGATGCAGCGACGGGTACCTTGTAATACAATTTGTGACGATGAATATCTCGAATTTTTGTTTGGGTTGGTGGGTCTCATATTTTTGTTTTGGAAGCTTAATTCTATTATACATTGCAGTTAAATAGTTTTTGGTGAAGGAGTGTTTTTAATAGTGTATTAATTGTATTAGATGAGTAGTGTTTTTTTAGTTTTATATGTGCTTTAAGTACTTGTAAATAATTTATAAAGTAGTATTTGCTTAAAAGTCTATTTAATGTGGTCTTAAAATAATTAATATGAGAGAAGGTATTATACTATAGATTAAAAGAAAAGTTAAAAGTAACTAAAAGCAAAATTTGACCCCACCTCCATCTCATACCCATCATTGCTCCACCCACCAACCACCCAACTCACCCTTTTCACTTCAATTCCAGACTTTCATCATCAAACTTTCTTTATTCGAAAAAATATTTGAGAAAAAAAAGAGGGGATGGGACGACACGGTGGTCCGAGCTCTGGTTCGAGTTCGAGTTCAGGGTTTGGTGATACTAGCTTGACTAAAGTGTTTGTGGGAGGGCTTGCTTGGGAGACGCAGAGTGAGACCATGAGGGAGTATTTTGAGCAGTTTGGGGATATTCTTGAAGCTGTTGTTATTGTTGATAAGATTACTGGCAGATCCAAGGGTTATGGTTTTGTGAGTTCTTTCTTTCTTTTATTGTTTACTTGTTTATATGCTCATTTTGCAAGTTCCCTTATGATGATAACTTAGTTTCATGTAATTGAAATTAGTTTACTCTAATTGAGTTGTAGAATCTAAGGTAGCGTTTTGTTGTAGAAAAAATTTCTTGTTTTTTGGTTTTTAGATTCTTTTAAGGGGGTGTTTGTTTAAGCTTATATGTGGGCTTATGAGCTTATTTGATTTTGGCTTATATTTCATAAGCTCCAATTTTCCAGCTTATTTTGAGATTTGTGGGCTTATATAAGTTTATCATATCATAATAAACTTATGTAAGCCCACAAGTCTCAAAATAAGCAAGCAAATTGGGGCTTATAAAATATAAGCCGAAACCAAAATAAGCTCATAAGCCACATATAAGCTAAAACAAACACCCCGAGAAGGGAATGGTTTTTCTTCTCTAGTGAAGAGTTGAGAATTTTGAAAACCCGTTTCGATGGAGTTATATTATTCCTTTTTAAGAAAGTTACCTTGGAGTGCGGACGGCAAGGATGGGAGGTGGAGATGTTACCAATGGTCATTAGGGATAGAATGAGATACTTGAATAGTAAATTGGGAAATCCCGTCTTTTTTTGTTAGGGAGAAAAAGGTGGAGCATGATAGATTTTGGAGTTTTCATTTTTCTAGTTAAAATTGGAAAGTGACAATTTCACTTTTTTTGAAAATTGTTGGAAAAAAGTGTGACTAAACGGGTTTTCAGTTTTTCCAGATTCCTATGAAAAATTTCGTGGAAAAATGGGATGTTTTTCACCAACTAAACACACCCTAAGTATTCATTGGAGTTCAAAGTACATCTTCTCCCATTTTTATATATCTTTTTTTGTGTTTCCGATCTTTTGGCCAACTAGTCGGGTTTGAATCCACCGCTACACAGACTCAAGCCCTCGTATTTTTTTTATATATCTTGTGGGTCATTATAGTAGAAATAAACACATTCTTTATAGAGTGATATAGTTAAGTATACCCTCTAGTTTCTAGGCTAATAAAAGGCCTTTATATAGTATGGTGCTAAATTTGGTATGTTTTGGACAAAAATTAGAAGTTCAAAACTATACTCATTTGAAATTCTTCAAGTAAAATAGTGTGTTAATAAAGGTCCGTAATTTTACATTACAAAAAAAATAGAAAAAGAGTGTAAAAAACTTTGATTTGGGGGAAATATGAAATGGGACCCTTATTGATGGAATTTGGGCCAAAAACCTTTCTGCTAATAGTGCGTGTTGTCAAGATTTTTGTGTGGGCTATGCAATGGATCAGAAGTTATGCTTGTTCTCACACTTGTTTGCCATGATTTCACTATTAGATTAAATGTTTTGATGAGTTGCCCAAACTGTTTCGTGTGAAGAGTTATGGTGATTTGATATATGTAATAATGTAAATGGAGGGTTTAGGTGACTTTCCAAGACCCTGAATCCGCAAGGAAAGCATGTGTTGATCCAGCTCCCATTATTGACGGTAGACGTGCAAATTGTAACTTGGCCTCCCTTGGAAGTCCTCGACATGTGCTACCATTTGGTGGTAAGTAATCTCATCTTATAATCCACAAGGGTGACACGGCTGGACATAGACTGTGAACACCCGATGATCCAAAAAAGATCTTGAACAGTATATTATCTGTGTGTTCATGGATGTTGTTGGTAGGCGTGTTATGATATGAAACCATTCAGGATTTTGAGGATTAAGTATTTATAAAGTGTATCCCACATCGTTTGATATCATAATGCAGATTCTTTGTGTGACATGTTTTTACTTGATAAAAGCCTTCGTTTGTTATAGGATCTGTCGGATCACCAACGCCTTTTGCTGGAGGTATGCCATCTGTTCGTGGGCCTTATTTCCCAAGCTATGGCTACCAACAACCACTTCCTTTCAGTTACCAACAAGGATTAGCATATCCCCCCTACACGTAAGTTGTTTCTTTATTAGATCATATTTTAATAACGTCATTTTAATTGATCATTTATATTTCCTTTAAGTTGCAAAAGCATTGCTATTCGCTGTTTGTCCTTCATGAATAGAGATGTATGGAATTTGTACTAGTCTTGTACATACTGCTGTTGCTGATATTGAATTTGAATAGTATAGCCAACTAAAAGTATGCCCCCACAAAAATTGTTTATAATTTGCATCCATAAGCTGTGTGGCATTTTCAATACGTGTATGTTTCTTAGTATGTAAATGTGGTTATATGGTACTTGTAATTTTATTTGTGCAGGTATGCAACATATGGTCCAGAGTATGTCTACCCACAGGTCAAAATTG
This sequence comes from Artemisia annua, assembly GCA_014162995.1. Taxonomy (NCBI): domain Eukaryota; kingdom Viridiplantae; phylum Streptophyta; class Magnoliopsida; order Asterales; family Asteraceae; genus Artemisia; species Artemisia annua. Next base: position 30,710 of record LBNU01036415.1, on the reverse strand, counting down.
CTGCTACTAACCTTGAAATACAAAATATATACCTCGTAACTGGTTTAGCATTGTGCAAGTATACTATAATCCATAAATTCTTACCTGCTTCAAGGAGTTATTTGCTTTGTGTAGGGTATTTACAACCAATATGCGGGTCAACAGTATCTTCAAATATATGGAGTACCCGGGACAGTCAATGCGCAAATATATCCATACAATCAGATGGGTCAAACTGCTCCAAATTATCAGGGTTTTACACCTTTGCAGAGTTATGCGTTGCCTGGTCAACAGATTGTGCAATTTAATGGGCCGATTCAAAATGGAATAACTACTTCCATTCCGACAATTCAAGCACCATATTCAGCAGGTACGTTTTGTTCCTATAGCTCCATTCATTTCTGTTAATGCTTTCCTTGTACAGGTGTAATAATAGTTACATGGAAATTTAAACAGTTAAAAAAATGGGACATTACTGATATTATTTTATTCGTCATCAGGTGTGGCAGCAGCTATTCCGGGACAACATTTTATATTTCCTGCTCCACCACAGTTCATTCAAGGTGGTGGTTCTGGACAAATTTCAGGGTAATTATCTGATAATGGTGAGTGAACTCTGCATCATTCACTACAATCGCCAGCTTTTTGTGCACTTCCCTGACTTTCGGCCCAAATCATTTGAACCATTACTGACTTATATTTTGGGTCAGGCGGTCGAAAGTGTCGCCTCTTTCTAGTACTTCTGATAAACATTGAAAAGATGATAAATTAGAGTATATGTATATTCATAGAGCCCCCTATTAGTTTCTCTAAGATACTCCGTAATTGGTTTTGCAGGCATGCTTAGATTGCAGCAGGACTAAGAACAGCAGTACTGCTACTTGAGTGCTGGGCTTAGATCTAGCCTTGCAAGTTATTCATTTTGCTGTCTAGAGGTAAGTACACTATTTGTTGCCACCTGTCATAATAAAAAAGTTATTCATTTGGCGGGTTGGGTTGATGGATCAACATGAGTAGTTTTTTAGTACATGTGAAAAGTCTCAACACGGTTCTCGTCTTCCTTGCCCATTTTTATTACTAACAATGTATTCTAAAAGAAGAATCTAATTATCGAATAATACAAGGATGTTGTTAGCTTATTGGTTCTCCTGTTATCCAGTTTTAGCCATCGAGTAAAATGTAATACAGACCGGCCTCTTCTTTTCTTCTTTTTGGTTTTATTTTAAGTAAATGGGTTAAAACTCCCAGGTATAGCTTTGCCTTTGAGGAACATATCAGTACACGTCCGATTGTTTTGGGTTGATTTTAATAACAAAAGTTATTTAATAACATCAATAATTCGTTATTTTCTATAAACTGATTTATATGCATTAACAATACATTGTGGTAACTTTGAAATTATCCCGTTCTTAGGAAAAGATAAAACATAACCAACACCGAGCCATTTAAATCGCCAATGGATCAAATTTGCCACCTCTGTTCTCTTTTGATATTGGAGATGGTGGACGATGTAGCACAGTTACAAGCCTTATAACATGGTGAATTGAAGTAAATTTGGTTATTGATATGCAGGTCATACATCCATGGTCACCCGAAAACTCATTGTCCAAGTCGCTCCTAATGGCTGAAGAGTCCTCTAGGTGCCTCTTTCTTGCGTCTTAAACCAACTACCAACTTGGCTTTGCATCTAACAGTGTTATGGATGACTGTAGATGCTCATCAGAAGCTGGAAACATAATCTGGCTACACGGTATGCATTGGAATCAACATATGATTCTTGTTGAATTTACAATGTTGGTTGTGTGATGTCTGGTCCTCCATTCTTATCAATGGAGAAGTCTTGTCATTATTAGTATTCTGTCTTCCAAAGGGTGGAAGCTCAGGAAGTATTAAATTAGTTTAGAAACATAAATGGAACTACCATGTGATGATGTATTGCTATGTAATCCATGTTCAAGATCAATGTAAACTTCAGTCTGTCTTTATGAATATACAAACGGGTAAACGGATGTGGTTTTCCTTATTCAGGTTACCCGGGGAGGGCGAACCTTTTTGACTCAGATGTACGCGGCATCATTGGATTAATCTTGGGACCGTTTCCAGCCCCCTAGCCATCCCCAAATGTACACGTCTAGTGAGGTTTTTTGAACCATTGACTTCTTGTTTGAAGTCAAGGACCTTACCACTAGATCATTTGGTGGTGGTCTATCTTTATAAATATCAAATTACAAATTACTAAAATTAGGGATTCGCCAAATTGAACCGTCCATATATGTATATATGTGAAGTTGAGCCATTTCGGCTCGGGCATTGATGCTAATGTCATGGCTTGGTGTTAGGAGATTGTTCGTATTTTAATAAGTACAACTTTCAGTGTTATAAATGTGGATGAGATGTAATTTGATGGCATTGTTAGTGATGATGTGTTTCTAAAACACTTGTGTTTTAACTAAAAGAAAACAGTGTGGTTGCATTATATGGTATTATTGTGCCTTGTGGCACAGCGCCACTACACCGGTTGTTGATGTTATAGGTCCCTATGCAGTGTACTGATAGTGGTGGTATAGTGCTTCATCTTTTTTTTTTTTTTTTTTTTTTTTCCCTCTTCCTCTTAAAAAATTTTCTGTTGTGCTTGAATTGTTTCCTTTTACCCAAATGATGATACGAAATATAAAATTTGGTATGTTTTTTTTCTTTTAATTGTATCATTATTAATATTGTTATTGTTTTTTTTTCTAGTCTTTGATACACTTAAAATTTGGTTAAAATGTAATGTCTTTATTGTAGTTTTTGTTTTATTTAAAATAATAATAATAATAATAAATTTGAAAAATTGACCCTGTGTTATAGACGCAAGTCACACTTTGTGCTATTAACAATGTGTTTTAAGTTGGATGATGCGGAGGATGTTTTGCCAGCGGTAATACCGCCCCTCCCTTCTCATGCCGCCAAGCTCGCTTCACTAGTGAGTAGTGACAAGCTTCTACTACAAATACAAAATGTAGTCCTAAAAGCTATGTTTAACGTATTTAGATACGCATCAAGTCATTAAGTATTTGTACTTTCAATCATAATTGTCTACGCTCTTAGTTTAACTTCCCAAACGACTATATATACCATCATCAATTATGCATGTCTTTTTTCCATAGACGTAGCATTAGTTCTATGTTTAGTAAAACCCTATATTTTAATTTCCAAAAGTGAGAAAAAGTTAAAGTAAAAGGGAGAAAAAATGATGATGACAAAAATAGGGGTGTGCAAAATTTGGGTTTGACTCACAAAAACCAAAACCGAACCAAACCGAAAAAATGAACCGAATTAAATATTTGTTTTCGGTTCGGTTATGGTTTTAGCAAAATGAAAACCGAACTGAAGCGAAAACCAAACTCACATAAATATATATACTTTTATATATTTTTATTAAAGTATAAGTATTAATATTTTTTAAACTTGAACTTTTTTTCTTTGCAATAGATCTATATAATTGAACAATTAAATTTGTATAATTTTGGGTTATTCAGTCTGGTATTTTGATATTTGGTTTGGCTTTTGAATCGGTGTACTCCAATTTAAATTCAGTTCAATTCGGCTTTTATTATTACCCTAAGGCCTCGTTTGGTTCATTGTAATCGGACGTAATTTGATGTAATTGTAATTTGATTACATTACGTAGTGCGTTTGGTTTGCACAATGGATATAATTGTAATTAAAATTACATTACGTAGGCTGTTTGGTTTGCAATGTAATTGTAATTTAATCTTTCCAATTACATCAATGGAGGAAATTCAGATTGCATATCAAGTTGGATGGAAAGTTTTGAATTACGTTATAATTCAGTATTTTATAATCCAAAGCATCAGTATTTATAAAATATTATTATTATTATTATTAAAAAATATCTATTATTATTATTATTATTATTAAAAAATATTATTATTATTATTATTATTATTATTATTATTATTTTATTATAATAATAATTATTATTATAATAAAATTATATTATTATTATCATTATATTAATATTAATATTATTATTATTATATTACTTTTATTATTATTAATATTATTTTTATTATTATATTATTTATTATTTAATAAATAATAACATTATTAAATTATTTAGTATTTAATAAATAATAATAATATTATTTTACAATTATTAATATTTTATTAATAATATTAATATTTTATTATTATTATTATTTATTTTATTTATTATTATTATTATTATTTTTATATTATTATTATTATATTATATTAATATTATTATTATATTACTTTATTATTAATAATATTTTATTTTTACTAATATTTATTATTATATTATTTATTATTTAATAAATAATAATATTAATATTTTATTATTATTATTATTATTTTATTTTATTATTATTATTATTATTATTATTATTTTTATTTTATTTTTTTTTATTATAAACATCACTTTATTAGAAACTTATAGAATTTAGAAGAAGTTAGTGGGAAGCCGAGATACTAACTGGGCTCCCACTCCTCTAGCTATAGAAAAACTAATCCTACTAAATATATGTGCTGCAGCACGTGCTCTAATGTCTTGGGTCATCGAGAACTTTCGGATTCGCTTCAGTAAGGTCACTGCATCCTTCTCAAGTTCCCCAAAAGAAGAAAAAGAGAAGGGGAGGAATCCGTATCCAATATCCGCGCACTTAGCCTCATACTTGACGCGTTTACGTTGTGCAGCCTCAATCACCACACGACCCGGCACAAAATCAACCATACCAGTCTGCGTCAAGGGCGATGACCCAGTCAAATCAATAAATACATCAAGCCCTCCGTCCCACGAGTATAGCAATATATCAGCTGGACGTAAGGGTTTATCCCTTTCCCCACAAAGCCCAATATCGACCTCTTTCCGAGCCGAAATCCCTGACCGAGAATTATTATTATTATTATTATTATTATTATTATTATTATTATTATTATTATTATTATTATAAATATCACTTTCATTAGAAACAAAACCATGGGATTACAAGAAATTAGTTGGGAGCCTCGAAACTATTATTATTATTATTATTATTATTATTATTATTATTATTATTTTCTGAATTATATTACGTTGCGAGTTAATCAAACACATTGACAGATTTCAATCAATTACAATTCCAACAGATTACAATTACAATACATTCCAGTTTTTTGAATTACAATTAATTCAAATTACAATTCCTTTCAAAGGTTATAATTCCTTAAGAAACATTCTGCGAACCAAATGTACCTTAAGAAAAAAATTAACCGAACCATAGAACACCCTAGACGAAATAAGAAAAATAGAAAAGGCCGATATAAGCCAAACAACTACTAGTTGAATACTCAAATACAAATGAGAGAAAGAGAGAGATCGGAAGCAAGTGGGTGGAAAGAGGGGCCCGCCCGCCCATCGGTAACAGATAGATCTGATCCAAACTATAATGCCGACATTCGATCTGAGTTGAAAAAAATAAAAAATAATGAATAAAATAAAGAACCGACATGCTAGTGCCAAATACGCGGCCCCTACTCGTAAACCACTCTCCTTCTATTTTGTCAGTCACTTTTAATTAAATATAAATTAAATAAATTAAAGAATATTATTAATGTGGGGCAAGCCATGTGGATCTAGACTTGTATGAAAGTATTAAGAGTAGATTGCTAAAATCGTTCCTTTAATTTGGTAAAATTATAATTTTAGTCCTTATTTTTTGAAAATGCACTCATTATCTCTGTAAGAACTTACAGGTATTTTTTGCCTCTGACCAAAATTAAATGACTAAATTACCTACATAGGGACCAAAGTGAAAAAGAGGACGAAGAGGGTAGTTTATGGTGCGTTTAGTTAGGGAGAAATACTCTATTTTTTCATCTGAAAAATGAAAAAACTGAAAATCCGTCTAGTTATATATTTTTTTAATAATTTTCAAAACAAGTAAAATTCACATTTTTAAAATTTTAACTAAAATTGAAAAACCCATTTCACCAATTTCACTTTTTTCTTTCTCATTTGTTTCTCAATAAAAAGAAACGGGATCTTTGTAACATGGAACATACACCATTCTAACCATATTCTCTTGTATCATCCTCCGCCGTTCACCATCGCAATCTGAGGTAGTTCTTTCGAAAAGAAAAAATATAACTCCAACTAAACTAGTTTTCAAAATTCTCAACTCTTCTTTCTAGAAGAAAAACCATTCTATTCTCAAGGAATTTAGAAACGAAAAAACAAGAAAAAATTTCGACAACTAAACGACACCTTAGTATTTTAATTTCAGCCAGAGACCAAATGTGCATTTGTAAGTTCTTCACAAAGACGACGAGTACACTTTCAAAATGATAAATATTAAAGTTGCAATTTGGCTAAAGTAGATGGACGATATTTGCAATTTACTAAAGTAAATTTTATAGGGAGAGTGTGTATAAATGAAATGATTGAGTTGCCTGCCAGCTAAATGAAACAAAAAGTAGCCACGTTGTTTTTGAAAAAGGTCAATTGACTTGATCAAATACTCTCTCATTTTGATCCACAAAAATCAAACATAATTTAAAAACATCTTTCGAGCAATGGATATTTAAGAAAGAAAGAAAGCAGTTAGTTAGTTAGTTGGTGACTGATTGATTGATTAAAGGAAGGAATGGCTCGTAGTAGCAATGGTGGTTTGGATGCTGCTTTGTTAGAAGGCGGAGGAACTAGTAGCAGTAGAAGAAGAAACTGTTAAACTTAAAATAAAAGTTTGTCGCTTACACTTTCCAAACAATCAAATAAAATATTTTATCACAAAAGTTTATTCTTATTAGTTAAAATGAAAGTAAGTAATTATTTTGAAACATAACGAAAAGAAAATATGAAATATAATTTTACGCTGTGTTCTCGAGTCAAGTTTATAAAAGAAAAGAAGAGAAGTGAAAGGAGAGAAAAGAAAGGAAGAGAATCACTTTCTATTCCTTTTTTCCTCTCAAAACTGGAAAGAAAATATTGTACCAACAAAAACACTAACAATTTCCTTCCACTTCTCTTCCTTTCTTCCATATAAAAAATCTCGAGAACACAAAACTTTTCAATTTCTTTCGTTTTCTTTTCCTTTCTCCTGTAAATGGATCTCGAGAACACAGCGGAAGGAGTATAAGAGTGGTGGGTGCAGTTGCACCGTATAAGTTTTATAAGCGCGTCCACGTCACCATGCACCTTACAACACTCCTATAATATAAACACCCTTTTAATAACATTCTTATAACACATTACCAAAAATACTCCACTCACTAAAAGAAAACTCATAACTCTGTCTCTCGCCAACCCAATAGCTCCCTATAACATGAAACCAAAATATAAGATGTTATATTGATGCCATAGGCCAACAAAAACGTCTATACTACCGTATAATAAAGACGATGCACTGAAGCCTCTAAATAAAATGATTGAGTTGTCGGCACAAAAAGTTTGCTCAAAAAGCTCATTTGACTTGATGACACTCCCACCAAAACCAAACATTATTTTTATACTTCTTTCGAATAAAACACTTTTTTTTACCAACTTTCTATTTTGGAACATCTTATTTCAATTGTTCGTTACTAAATATTGATAAGAAAGTTTGATCGAAACTTTAGATAAGACATTAAGAGTGTGTTTCGTATGCTGTCATGAATGATAATGGGTATGAGTTTGATAATAGTGATGGGTCCCTCACCTATGAAAAATCCATACATAGCTCTCTTGATGTATATGGAGTATGAATTATTATATTATTCATTACCATAGTGGTGGGCCCCCACATTTTAAACAAACACCTTTAGTCACTTTCATAGTTATAGTCTCATTCATTCTCACAGTGGGATACCAAACGCACCCTAGTTAATTAGTGTGCAAAAAGTGTCAAATTCATTTTATAAAATAAAAGATAAAAAAATAGAGCGGTAGAAAAATAAAGAGTGTGGGACCGACTGACATGTGGAGATCTATCTCTAAAAACGGTTTATGTCATATGAAAATATGAAAAGAAACATTCAATAAGTAATTAAGATTGATTGTGCCAGCCAAAAACAAAAGTAAGCCACGTTCCAAACACTCAATTGACTCTGTTTCTATCTGTCTCAATTTCATCCATTCATTCATTCATTCATAAAATATATACTTGGAATGGATATATAAGAAGGCAGTTGGTTAGTTAGTTGGTTGTTGATTAATTGATTAAAGGAAGGAAGGGAGGGTTATGGCTCATAGTGGTGGTTTGCATACGCCTTTGATAGGTGGTAGTAGTAGTAGTAGAAGAAGTGGTAATAAACCTAGTCGTCAGAATGCGATAGCTTACGGAACTCCTTATCAGAAAGCTGCTGCTCTTGTTGATCTTGTAATTCTCTTCTTTCTTTCTTTCTTTCTTTCACACAACCAGCTCTCATGCTAATTTCGGGGGTGTTTGTTTCGGCTTATTTTTTGAAACTTTTTGGCTTATATAAGATAAGCCGAAAATAAATCACAAAAAGTGAGGTGATGAAACATAAGGCTTAAACCAAATACTTATAGACAATGTATTTCATTTTGGCATATGATCACCTCATTCTGTGTGAAATTTTTTTGTGCCAAAATTATGCCTTTGAAAGTTCATAATGCAATTTGAGATGATATAACAATCACATACAAAAGCAGGTTTTTTTTTTTTTTTTTTTTTTTTTTTTTTTTTTTTTTTTTTTTTTTTTTTTTTTTTTTTTTTGGTGGTAAACATGGTTTCTGACGTTTTGGCCGACTAATCCACGGGATTTGAGCCCACACCACACATATTAAAGCTCTCCCTTTTCAGGATGGTTGGCGTGGCCACTTAGAGGAGGAATTGAACTTGAGACCTCTCAATAGTTACTCAAGCTCCTTACCACTAGGCCGGCCACCCCTAAGCAGGCTTTTACATTTCATCGCCATAGCTTGCAAATTTTTTTATTTTTTTATTTTTTTATTTTTATTATTTTTTTTTTTTTGGCAAGTTCATAATGCAATTTCATATTTCCAGGCTGAAGATGGAAGTGGTCTACCAGAGGAAGTCCTTGATTCATCAAGCATCGAAACTGCCGCCAAATACTACTTCATATTCATTCGCTTTGACATCATTTGGACCCTTAATATTTTCGCACTCATTGCTTTGAATTTCTTCGAGGTTAGTTACTTACTACCACAAGGCTCGCTATTCATCATTCTTTGTATTCTGAAATTCCTTGTTATACTCATTACTTTAAACTCTTCACCACCAGAAACCATTATGGTGTAGCAGCGTTTCTGAGGTCACTTGCAGTGACAGGGACTACTATTTTCTTGGGGAGCTTCCGTACTTAAATAATGCAGAATCTCTCGCATTTGAGGTTTGATTCTTATACTTAAAATATGAAAAAAGTGAAAAAAAAGTAAGTACGAATTTTTTTTGACCCGCTAGACCCGACTAGACCCGTTGGTTAATTGTTTTATAATTGCACTTTTCTATCAAATAACCAATTAAACCCATCTATAATATTTAGGGAGACCCAACTAGACCCATCCTCTAATATATATTTACCCGATTAGACCCATATTTATCTAATGGGTCTCAAATTGCCAGCCTAGTAATTTACACACATAGCATATGCTGCAGGGAAATATAACATTAAGCACATAAAACATATAACTGTGACCAACGAAAGAGCTGAGAAATACCTCTATGAATTGTTTAAACTTATCCCATGACCGAAAGTCCACAACGGAAGTTCCCTGATTTGTACCAAATACTCCAACAGCATCTAAAATTATTCAACCTGACGTTCAATGAGTGGCAACATAGGATTCAAAGGATAGGAGGTAGTTTATCGTTTGTTTGGAAAAAATTTGAACTTCATATTATATAGGATTGGTCTAAATAAACTATCTGCGAAAACGCTTGATATTCAACAAAATTTGGAGCACTGGTACAGAGAAAATCCCGTCCCAAGACATTCACACCTTATGTATTAGGTTTTTTTTTTTTTTTTTTTTTTTTTTTTTTTTTTTTTTTTTTTTTAATTCAGCGTTACTAAAATGGTTGTATACATGCTTTTGTTTCCATTCCATCATACACAAACCTGACTCAGATGGTACCTTTTTGTCTATAAGTAATACTAGTATAGTACGTGCGCAAAGCGCCAACAACAAATAGTTTTTGCTTTCTTTTTTTCGTTTTCGATAATAAATTAACGATATGATGAGAAGGTGATGTGTTGCATTATTACGGAGTTGTAAAATGTAGTGGTGTAGGATAGGTTTTGAGTGAGGTTTGGATGGATTTTAAGACCAAGTTGGGTTGGGGGTATGTATGCTTTATACTAGAGTCTAGATGTATAGTAAAATGAAGATAAGTTCAAATTTTCTTTGTTGGGTCACAAACCGTGACTGGAAGTTCTCAGGTACTCCTAGTATTGTCTGAATGTATAACTGAGAAATTCTGTATGGTTTTATCATTTGCCTGCCCATTTAAAATTTATATATATCCGTAATCTGATTATTGTCATATTTTCTCATGCAGAGTGTAACACTTATCATTCTTGTGGTGCATACTCTATTTCCTCTTTTATATGAAGGGTTCAGTCTATACTGGAAAAGCCATGTTAATAAGATCAAGGTACACGATTGCAGAATCTTTTGCATGAAATTATTATATAAAGTTTGTTATCCTGCTGTTTTAATTTACTCTATGAATCTTGCACATGCAATCTTCTCTCAGAATAGCAGTTTGATTTACATTTATTATTCTACTTAATATATCAAATTTTATTCTTGGGGTAGGCGAAGATAAGGGAAGTATCTTTTTAATTCAAGAGACAAAAAAAACCTACTAAGTTGTAGTTTCAATGACACGTCTGAATTGTTCATTCTCAATTTTTTGTTTCTGCAACAACATAGAATCATTAGAGTTTAGATCTTCTAAATGTTATATGGAATAGGTTGCATATTTTATCCCTATCCACTAACTACTGCAGAAACGGTTAGAGGGACAACAATCATAAATCGGTAGATAAGAAAAATAGGAGGAAATAAGAGAAGAAAACACATTCAGTTGCTTTCTTGTTCCAGTCCAGCAAGAAAATGTATACATTTGATGAAATAATAATCAAACTATTGTCTATCACATATATTATTTCTGTTTACTATGTTACTGTCTACGGTATGTTATTCTTTTTATGTTATAACTTATAAGTCAACCAAACACTATGTCTTACTGTTTTTTTTTTCAGGTCATATCACTTATAATTCTGGCTGCTGATTTAGTAGTTGATATTCTATATCTCTCTCCAGTGGCCATCTATTCTCTTCCATTGAGGATTGCACCTTATATTAGGGTGGTTTTCTTTATTTTGAATATCAGGTATAGCACCTATAATACTTTCCTATATGATAGTTTGTTTCTGTTTAACTTTCCAGTATGATAAAATGGTGATGCATTTTTAGTGTTTGTCACATAAGAATGACTTATTGATAAAACAATGAATTCTTGTGAATGTCATGTATCAGAGAAATAAAATGTAGACTATGAAGTGTTACAATGAAGGAAAATTGTTAAAATAAAATATACATTACATCCTGAATACGAGAATGAGAATGAATGTGGACCAAGAGATAATGCATAGAGCAATTGCATCTAGTGATTTTGATTTAAAGCTTCTAGAACTATTTGGATCATGTTGTTGATGAGGCTAACCTTTATCTTTTGTTATCCTGACTTAGGGACTTACGAGACAGCCTCGTGGTCATAGGTGGAATGCTTGACACATATCTGAATGTCTTGGTTTGTATTCCATTATCTTTTCCTGGACTTTTGTCTGCTACTCTACTTGCCTTAATGCTGACCATTTACATAGACCGGGTTGTTTATAATTGCTGATAAAATAATTCTTGAATGCAGGCATTGTGGCTTCTGTTTCTTTTGTTCTCCAGTTGGTTAGCTTATGTTATCTTTGAAGACACCATACAGGGAACTACACTATTTTTTTCTTACCCTGCTACATTGTATCAAATGTTTGTTCTATTTACCACATCCAACAATCCAGACGTTTGGATTCCTGCGTATAAGTGAGTGGCTTTGTGTTCATTCTTTTCGGGAACTATTGTCAAATGTCTTCCCAAATACACTAGTTTTTATCCATTCTTTTCAGGAAATACTTATGTAACAGTCTTTTTCCGCCTGAAAAGAATAACAAATTGTACTAATTGTTTATGGTGTTTCAGTAACGTGTTTCCTTGTTATTTCCAGATCATCAAGATGGTCCGCCGTTTTTTTCGTTCTATATGTGCTTCTGGGTGTTTACTTTGTCACAAACCTGGTTCTTGCTGTCGTGTATGATAGCTTCAAAGAAGAGGTACATATTTCTTGAACCCTTTATATCTCTTTGAGAATTTGATGCTTATACTAAAAGCGCATCTTAGTTAGTTAATGTTCTGATATTCTCTGAGTAAATATTTCAATTTGGATGGAAAAATAACTACAACCCTGAAATAGCTATTACCTGTCCTTGGATTTGTTGTCGTGTGGATCCTAGTGAATTTAAAGTTTTCAACTTCATTCCTTTTGGGAATTATATTTTGGTATCTCTGATTATTTTACCTTTTTAGTTTAAACCAGAAAATGTTACAAGCTTCTTAGCCCTCTTAACTGCAGCTTGTTAAACAAGTTTGTGCGAAGGACGACGCGAACCAAACTTTTTGTCCCCACTGAGATTTTAATAAAACATTTGATTATATGTCAAAAGAAACAAAAGGATAGGAAGTTAAATACAAGACGATCATCAATGATTTTGGGTCGATGCTAGAAAGAATGATGGCAAAAACTATAAATGTACCAATCGTAGAAGAGGGGATCATTCAGTAAACTCTTTTATGCGAAAGAGGATACGATAAGCCAAATAATACCTTAAAGATTTCCACTGTCATCCAATTCCTCACAATACTCGCCTCAAAAATCATCCTTTCTGATATTTTTGGGCGATCCTGAAGAAAGTTTACCTGTTAGTGCCAGAATAGGAAAGCTACAACAAGGTGGGCACAACTTCCAAACCATATGTATTTGTTAAAAGAGAATTCATAATGATGCCCACTGAAATTAAGGATGCATATATAGACCTCTCTACTCATTCCAACATAACATTAAAAATTAAAACAACTGTGTAGATACCCATTATAATGAACGTTAGGNACTCATGGATTTTTTTTTCCTCCCCCCCAAATCAACAGGATGTTTCAAATCAACAGGATGATGGCTATCTTGATAAGGCAATATGTATTAAGTTATTTAAAGAACTTAATACTTACAGGTATCTAACTCAATCTCATATTCTTGAATCAAGTCCCTTAACAAACATATTTTTCATCCTTTTTCAATTATATGTGAGTGAGGTTCTGAATAATCTGTCTCTTACCTAACGTTCATTATATGTGGATATCTACACATTGTTTTATTTTTATGTTATGTTGATGAGTAGAGAGGTCTATATATGCATCCCTTATATTTCAGTGGCATTCATTAATTGAATTCTCTTTTAAACAAATACATATGTTGGAGTTGTGCCACCTATGTTTTGTAGCTTTCCTATTCTGGGCACTAACAAGTAACTTTCATTCAGGACTCTGCCAAAAATATCAGAAGATGATTTTGAGGCGATATTTGAGGAATTGGATGACAGTGGAAATCTTAAGGTATTATTTGGTCTATATCGTATCCTCTTCGCATAAAGAGTTACTGACATGATCCCTCTCTACGATTGTACATTATATTTTTCCATCATTCTTTCTAGCACCCAAAATCATGTGATCTGTCTTGTATTAACTTCCTATCCTTTTGTTTTCTTTGACATATAAATCAAATGTTTTATTAAAATCTCATGGGACACAAAGTTTGTTCCCCCCCGCCCCCCCCCC